>CM070609.1:32797222-33011433 GCA_036346395.1 Hsuehochloa calcarea | reverse complement strand
TTTCATGATTCGTGGAAGATATGTTCCAATGTCTTGATTATTGATTTGGTTCCTTTGTACCTTTGTGAGATTGATATGGTGCTTCTTGAGTTTGACTCACCCTTGTTTTCTATGTTTTTAGGTGATCCATGATGATATAGTTGCTAGCGGAGGCGTAGTCAAGCACGTTTCACACACCTCAAGAATCACCTATTTATAAAGATGTTTTGTTAATTTATTTGATTACTGAGATGAACTGTATTTTTGATTCCTTGGTTATATTCTGTGATTGAACGGTTAAATACTCTTCGTACTTTGTCCTGACTATTTAATTTTGGGAGCAAAATTGATTAATAGTTCCGCAAATGAAGTGTATGTTGAAATTGTTAGTAGCATCTTGGCTTCCGAATAGCCAGGGTGTTACACCTGTGTTACTATCTATTGACGTGTGATAGTCGTTCATTTCATGAAAATGCATTATGTTCATGTATCGATTCATTTGGACCACGGAAGTGGAAATTTGTAAGTCTCATCAATTCCAGAATGGGCACGTAAGACCCACCACTCCAATGTGGGCAATGTTGGATACCCGTATGAAATATTCTTCATACGGTATTTGAGATCCCAGTACTTTGTTAAGTACGGGCTTAAGTGAACACCGACGGGTGTGTCACTCACTATACCGGTATAAGTTGTGAGCAGTCCATTTCTTCATTGCATTATTCCATTCCATTCATACCCATATATGCTCAGAGATGTTTTTCACAAGCAGATTGTGATTGCTTTGTTAAGCAATGTTTACATTATCCGTTAAAGTACTTGCTGAGTTTTTGGCTCATCCTTGCTTTGTATATTTTATTTAGGTAAATGAGGAAGAAGGCAAGACCTTTTGAGGGGTAGTCCAGCACGCTGCACATCACCTTTATAAAACCAGAAATAATATTGTTATCTTTCAGTCATGTCAACTATTTGATAAATTTCTAAATTGTAATAATCCAATTTTGGTATCGCCCACCGTATGTTTTATTATGAATGTTTCCATTCCTTCCCATGAAACTGTTAATCGTTCATCGTCGTTCCTTATGGAATTTTGTTAATTAAGCCTGATTAACCCAGTATTGTTGTATATTCTTAGTATTTATTAGATTTACGTGACATCTTGGCTTCCGAATAGCCAGGGTGTTACACCACTGGTACCTTTAACATCACACGTCTTTGGGATCCCATTCACGCCCTTGGCGGCATGTCGTGGTGGAGGCAGCCGTGAACTCGATTTAAGCCGTTCCCTGCGGTCGGAGCGACTGCGATGTCAGCTTCGGGATTAGAACCAAATCACAGTGATTTATTAGCATTAATGACTTCTCGGCAGTAATGATGTCTTAAGGGGGGAATGGATGTATTACATGTGGGCCCAGCGAATAGTAAACCTGTTGGTTGGTACCTATGACATGTGGGACCAGACTTTAAGTGGGATTAGTCCACAGGGCTGTGAGCCAGTGAACCCAGTGCATGGGCTTCGGTCCATGCACTGTTCCCATGAGCCATTACTATGACAGGTAGGCCCCACCTGTCAGCACAGTTAATTCAAAAATCAAAATAAGAAAATGCACAATTCATTAGACCCCACATGTCATTGACGGTGGCTAGATTACAGGTCAGTAGGAAAAGTATTAATCGATTAAAGAAATTCAGAATCATTTAAATATACACTAAAAAATATGATTAACTTCAAAAATGCATAACTAATTCATACTAACTCCATATTGGATGAAACCAGTGCTTGTAATTTTTATTTTTATAAAATTTATTTAAAAATAGGCTGCACATTTTTCTCTGTAGCATAAAATGGAGTTTTGGAAAATGATCATTTAATCGATTATATGTACAATAGAAAAATGGTCATAACTTTAAAAATTCATAACTTTTGCATAGAAACTCCAAATTAGATGAACCAAGTTGCAGTGGACTTATAATAATATTCTCAATTTATCTATGTAATCCTTTGTCTCCTCACTATTTTACAAATTTTAGCCAAAATTTTAAATTAAAAAAAATTGCATTTTGGGACATTAAAAATTCAAACGGCTATAACTTTAACATACTAAATGAAAATGGAAGAATTCTTGCACCTAAATTCATGTAAAATAAGAATATATCTACTGTAGAAATCTCATGCATTTTTAAGCATTTTGCATTTCGTGTCTTTTCTCGATGTTTATTCGGTATTGTCTTTATATAGATCCCAAAGCAAATTTTATTGACTCATATGCCACCGAGGCCGAACAAATTGAATACCAGCAAGGCAAGCATCATTTGAACTTTTTTTTTTGCATCATATTGCTCCCAGTTTTTGTTAGTTAGATGTAATGATAATTGCTTGCATGCTACTTTTGGTTATGTCACTATTTTTGTGATGTATAGTTAGTTACATCCTATTCATGAGGTTATCCTTAAATTGTTTCTAGTACCTACATGCTTAAGTTAGGTTGGGTGAAATATATGGTTTGGGTTTGCTTAGCCATGTAAGTCTAGTGCGGTAGTTTTGATTGTCGGGAATAACTCGACAATCATGGGAGACACAACTTTTGTATTATCCTTCTATTACAGATCTTCATATCTGTTTCTAAAGTTAAATTTTGTCATTTTAAAAGTATTTTGGGTCTGGACAAGTGGTTGCTAGTGAGGGTGCCTTCGTGCACGAGATTAGGTATGTGGTTGACTTGTCCAGACCGCTAAGGACTGAACCATGGGCTGTCATTCCAAGTAACTATCGTGCTGCCACACGCGGGGTGGGAGCCGCTTGGTCAAGTAGGGGGAAGGTTTTGATTGAGTTGGGTTTCTGGTGGTTTCATGTTATGAGGACATTTGTGTTCGGTCATTTGTTCGTAGGAGCCGTTGTAATTTTCTATAGTGTGCATGGGAGCACCAATTTCGGTTATTTACATTGCATCGGTATATCTAACATAACTTGCAGGCCCGCTTAGCAAATGCTATCGGTCGTTTGTACTAAGTTTGGGGTTCCTCTTGCAAGGGAGACATGGCACAATACCACCCTTCTTGCCGAAAAGTACCGAATCTCGACGTCCCCAACCGACACACCATAGGAAGTGTGTTTAATCCGGTGGCTTACGGGCTAGTCGAGTCGTGTGGATAAAGTATTACACCTTTACAGAGATAAAACTATTCGAATAGCCGTGTCCATGGTTATGGACAACACTTGGTTTGGGAATGTTGGAAATATGCCCTAGAGGTAATCATAGATATGATGATATTTCATTATGTTCATGATTTTGATAATATGTTATCTTGTTCCTTGAATGAATCATTTATTATAGATCAATAAGTACGTGACTTGTTGGTGGAACTCTTTAACTTATATGATGTCATTCTAAATGTATCCCTGGTCGGAGGTCACCGGTCGGAACACCAGTGACTATGTGACTAGCACATGTATTGATTGATGACCTGGCTTCACCGGTCGTAGATATGGAGATATCAAATCAATAATGTGAACACATGTTAGAGAACATGTTGGATAGACCCATCATTGAGACACTATTGAGATTGTTATGAATCTTTGTGTCATTAGTTGGTCTCAAGTAATGATGATGTATAATCCTTCGACCTGAGATCAGCATGGTTTCCTACATGTGTAATAGCACTCTTAGGGGTTGCCAAACGCTACTCCGTAACTGGGTAGTTATAAAGGTAGCTTTCGGGTATGCTATGAAACATGCAGAGGCATGTGACTGGTCGAGATGGGATTTGCCCCTCCTAACATAACAGGAGAGATATCTCTGGGCCCCTTGTGGTGATCGGATAAAGAAAGTGCATGGCCATGCCACTAGTGGTCGAAGTGTCGACCACATGATGTTATCCGACACTCGATCGAGAAAGTATTGAACAGTCCATGGATGACACATCATCTCACCTGGAGTTCAACCAGACATCGTGAGGCAAAGGGAGAATGCATGAGTAGGTTGCTTAGTTTGATCAGTTACGGACTTGTCGTATGGAGATACGTCTTTGGTCGTAGGCGGTCAAGCGTAATCCTGAATGGTAAGAACACAGTCGTAAGGAGTTCTGAATCGGTCGTAAGTGATGAGGACCGATCATAGATCATATTACATCAAGGTTAAATCGATTTATTCTATGTGTCTTTGGGAATCGTTATGTGCTGCTAGGTACTGCTAACGACTAGTGATCGGAAAAGAGTTTTCGAGTCATAACCGATTACACATGAACCTGTGTGGTCGCACACTTAAAGGGCAAGGATCTGTTTTGGGTGGCGATCCAAACTCGTATAGGACACGAGTTCCTAATGGGCCTCAGGTACGAGACGCATCATGGATGCCTATATAAAGAGGGGCGGTGGCATGGGGTAGAAGATAAAGGATGATCTTTGGAAGAACTCCTGAAACCCTAATAGCCACGCCTTCTTTACTATGCTGCCGGAGCTAGCACTCCAGTGCGTGGTGATCTTGCCCCGTACGTGTGGATACCTCGGAGGTGTTGTTGCGAAGCATCAGCACTAGGACGATCCGCGATTTGTGTTGATCATCGGAGTCGGGGAAGAAGTCGCGTGGTGGGTACGACCACTCGAAGAAGCAGACGCGCTCCAAGTACGACTACTCGAAGGAGGAGACGCGTCGTGAGTACGACTACGACTGCATCAACTCGCTGCAATGACTCTACTTCCGCTACGAGTCGGCGCGTCTAGCGGTAATCTCGTGATCTATTACTTGTGGTGGTTCCTTGGTTGCGCGGTAAATTTTTTTATGCTATCGTAGCATTGCCGCGTATCCCAACAGGGAAGACATCATCTCTAGTCTTTTCTATTAAAATTTGATGGTTACAACTTGGTATTTGGCATGAACGGGTGTTCATGTACTTTAGTTTATCAAAGTGGGCTGCCATTTTGGTATTTGTTTGTTCACTTTGTTTACAAATGTATCACTTTATTACATGCTTTACTTCCACTTCAAATTTGATTTTTAAATAGCAACTGAAAAACTAGTATATGTAGGTTGGAAATGGTTGTGTTCTTCTGCAAAACTAAGCCACTGCTGCTATCCTTTGATTGCCCCATATGCATAACTAATTTTTCTTTGTGTAAGACTTGCGGGTACATTTGTACTCAGCCAGATGTTTGTTGGTTTTTCAGGTGAGGAGGATTGCATGCCTGACAAGCTCGTTAGTGCCGAATTAGGCGACACTGACGAGTAGTGTTGTTATCTTACCTCCAGTCGGTTACTTTGGGTTTTGGGCATACCTTGCTGGACCTTTTGGTTTATTTATCTTGCTTCCACTGTTAATTATCACTCTTATTTGAATTTGGTCGGTCGGCCGTTATGTAATAGTTGTAGACCTAACTATTATGTTGTATGTCTTTTGGATTGTTAATGTATGATGTCGTATGGATGTGATCAACGTTGAATGAGAGAGCGTGTTGGTCGCTGATCTTGGGAGCCAACACGACCTCATACTCGCTGTTATGAATCTCACTTTAACTTGTCTAAGCATTGGCTTTGACCATTTGGAGAACAGATAATCATGTAGTGCTTGTAGAGGAGCAGTGCGCATGATTAAGGGGCTCTAGTTTCGGCCGGGCTCCTCACTTAGATGAAGTTAAGGTGGAATTCATCTACTTGAGGCCCAGAGTAATTTCCATAAGACCAGATAAAATCTCGGTCTTACGGAAATAACCCGGGGGTCCTCACAAAGATGAGAGGGGGAAGAAAGAGTGGTAGAGAGGGACCTAGGTCGGCTCAAGGCATGGCTTAAGTAGATGGGCGGCGGAGGCAACGAGGTGGCCGGCATGGGCAGAGGGGTGGCGTGGCGGCGTGCATGGCGCCGAGGTAGGGTGTCATGGAAGATGAAGTCTGGCCGGTGGGCCTGGCTGTCAGCTGGAGGAAGAAAAGTATTTGTTGTCTACAGGATTTTCATAAAAGGATGATGGTTTAGGAACATTTTAGGCATAGTAATATAAGTGTAAAAATTGTGAAAAATTAAGGGACTCTACTAACAGAATGTAGATTATTTTCAAATTTTTATAGAGTTTTTCTTGTATTATATTCTTATAATCTATCAAATTTATGTTGTATGTATTTTTATTGTTTAAGTTGAGGAAATTTTGTAAAGCATGTTTTAATCAATCTCCCATTTTATTAGAAGTACATTTATGCTAGGTTTGGATTTTTAATTATCACATTTTGTTTCTGTTTATTTTGATCCTTCATTAATTTAAATTTCTAGAATTTGATTCTTAATTTCTTTATTAGACAAAAAGTCTTGCAAATAAAATCCAGAGAAGTGATTGTAAATAAAATCCATCAAAAGTTTTGAAAAGATAACATTTTTACTTATTTTAAAATAATTCCAATTTTTGGGCTGTTACAGACCTACGCCCCTTACAGAGAATCTCATCCCCGAATGCTATGGATACAATTTAAACAACATTTCATTTTTGTCTGAAAATTCCCAAATTGAATAATTTTGGGTCTAAGCATGGCTAAACATAATTTTTCATAAAATGTTTTAGTTCATACTATTACATAAACTAGATTTTATCTAAGGTTTCAAGATATGTTTCATTCAATGTCAAAATTGGCTATGCAATGGTAATGGGAATAACTATAATTTAAAAATAGGTATTTAAATTATATTAAATATAAATAGGCATGCAATAATAATTTAAAATAGAAATTAAATAATATAAAACAATAGGATCAAATATGATCAAAAATGTAACTTTTCTTGCTCAATTTGTTGTTGTTCTTAAAGCAGTGTCAAAATCCAGTTCTCCGAAGTCATCGAAATCTATACGTGTAAACGGGCCAAATTCAAATAACATACAAATAAAATTAAAATAAAATCCAAAAAATTATAAAATAAATACTGCAAGGAATATATCTAATTTAGATGAATTTAGGAATTTGAATCGACGGAATTGGAGTTCGTATGAAGGAAAATGAACATCCGGAGGTTTGAATATCACAAGAAAATGATAGAATTCTGAGTATTGTTCACTTCCAAGTACTATTCATATTTTGAGTACTATTCATCTTCGAATTCACATGGTCGAAAGGAGTTACGACTACCGGGTCGAAGGAAGGTTACCACTACCCGTCGAAGGAAGCTTACGACTACACTGGGCAGCGGCGGCGGCGCTCGGCTACAAGCTTGTCGGCACTACGCGTCTCGGCGTGCTACGAGAAGGTACGCAAAAGGAAGAAGAGATGACGCTGAACCTTATGCGATACCTTGCGGCGGCGGAGTACAACGGAATGACCAGCAGCGAAGGAAAAGGCGGCAGCAATGTGACGGAGAAGACCTTCGGGGGCCGGCGGGTTGGCGTTGCCATTTCGGGCAAACGGAGAGGAGTTAGGTGGGGTTCGAGGCGAAACAAAGAGGGGAACATGGGGAACACAATGCTCACCTCGGTGGTGCTGGAACACGCACGGTTGGCTAGCGGCGAGGAGAGAAGTGGCAACGCGACGCGGGGTTACAGCGGCGGCGAAGCTCCGGCGAGGAGAAGGTGAGCACGGCGTAGAACGTCGTGAGACGAAGCTAGAAGTGTGGTCGATGGTGACGGGGCTTCACTGTAGACGGTGGAATGGCTTTTGGCCAGCGTTCTTCAAATCCAAAATCCAACCAAAATATGGGGAGAGGGCAGGAGATGTTTTGGGGGTGGGTTGAGGATATAGAGGGGCTCTCGGGGCTCTCATTATATCAGGGAGGTAGGGCTCGAATCAACGGGAAACACTTGAAAATAAATAAATAGTTTCAGGTTGAAATGAAGGACGAATGAAACTATAAAATTGATTATAAGTAGTGGAGGAAACGTGCAATTGATGGTGGCGTAATGCGGGTGGTGAAGAGGTCGTAACGCCTCAAACGGAATTAAATTTGGTGTTACGTATGCGGAGAACGGGAAGAAATGGTGACCGTCAGCCATGGAACTGGGAGCTTCGGCCATGGTGCTACAGTGGGCGAGGAGGTACCATGGGGGCTCTCGGCTGGAAAAGAACGAACAGAGAAGAAAGGTCATGGGAAGAAGATGAAGTGGAGAGAGAAAATAAAGAACAAAAAAAATCCAAAAATAAAACATTTTTGGAAAAATTCAAGCAAATTCCACAAAAATCCTTGAAACTTGAATCTGATGTTCGCCTCTATTCCTGTCGGGAATGGAGGCCAGTAGAGCTCGCCAGAGAAATTAGAGTTTTTTTAGGGTTGATTGCGCCGTCAGAGAGAGAAACTCTGATTTGTTGTAGTGCGAGGAATCCCCCGAATAGTGCAGACCCCACACACACTTCTAACAGTTACTCAGTAGTAAATTTGGGTATGGAAAATTACTTTCGTGTACATACAGTATTACTACATTACATCTTTTTACTGAAATGCTCGTCTACGTTTACCGTAAGATACTAGCTTTATTAATTGTCACTTGTTGATCTCGCTTTAGTGTATGTACGACTTAGTTTTACTATACTAAGATATGGTTTTAACGGTATTCTTGCATGTGAACATAAACACACCACATTGCCCCCGATTGCTCGATTAAAGCGCACCAACGCCACTACAGCTTCCAATGCGTCTCTTCGTCTCACGTGCCGACGTTACCGCTTGTTTTATAAAAATGTCCATTCACCACCGAACATGAATTCTCACAGCACCCTACTCACATCAGCCTAAAAAAGTCTGAATAGAATGTAAAAAATGTCTACCCACTCTTCTTCCTCGTCACCGACCGTGATGGCCTACCTCGCCATTTTGTACGAGCACCTCTCCCGCCGTACACTAGCGGGTGCCGCGGAAAGACACTGTGCCATCAGTGTCCTTACTGTCCTCCCTCATCCACCCGAGGTTATGTCGGGCGACGTGACGCCACATTCCGTCGTCTGGACATCTCCCTCCGCCATGTACATGCAGTGATCTCAAGCTTCTAGCGAGCTAACCTCGCCATTGAGATAGTCCTATCGAATAGTGTGGCCGGATCACCTCGAGGAGACTTATTGGAGGTTCGATGACTACACCCAGTGGTAGGGCGCGTGGGTCGACCTCGCCGAGACCGCGCAAGCAAGGGAAGCGAGCCACTAGGTGCACTTCTATTTACTTGGTTCTCCGGTCCGAACGACTGTGGGTGACTCTTGAACGAGCGAGACAACGAGGTGGATGTGTTTCGGGCTACATACGCTGATCCCGAACCCTCCGAGGCCGACGACCACACTTATGAAGATTTGAAGACCAAGATAGCAGCCTACATCGGACACTAGAATCTTCATCCTTTAGCAGCAAACTTTGTTTTTAAAATATTTTGTAAGAAACGACTGGCCACACTACTTGGCCATATAGAAATACAATGAAGATCTGTTTGGACTTCTATTTACTATTTACGATGAACACATTTATTGGATCACGTGTTTATTGTTTATTGCCTTCGATATATACAATATCATTAAAACGTTATGAACACATTTACTTATAAACACATTTACTATTACTGTCAGGCGAATAACTATTTACTGTGTCATACATACTCGGTAGACACAACTAACACATTTACCAAATGGCATAGCTACCTTTTATTGTTTTACTCACACAATTTTACTGTCAAAACGATAAACATTACCCCATGTGTGGTCCGTGCGGTAAAAAGGGAAACACGAATACTTTGATCCCTTTGCACATTTACTACCAAGCGTCGGCTGTTAGTCCAACACGAATAAAAAGGGGTCATACTTCTTCGTGGTAAACGGACAGTAAAACTAGTGTTTATTTACTGTTTCATACGCAACATTTTACTTCCGATTGCGTGGCGTGTGATGTGTGGGGGGAGGGTGGGGGGTTAATCTGTTCTTATTGGGCCGTCCCGTAAGAGGCTTGCGCGCGATTACCACCTTGACTGTCCGCGCGCGGTGGGTTGGCTAGACGTAGAATAGTTATTCTACGCTTAGCCGTTAGAATTCTTCTACACCTCAGTATAATAGGGTATTTTATGCTCCACCACCATCCGTGGGTCAAAACCCACTTCCCACCTTGGTCAAAGGGTGGTGAAAGAACCCACCACACCGTTTTTGTGCTCAAACAATGCAGTAATTAACTGGCTTAGTTATGTCTTTTTCAGCAAAACACTTCAAACGGATTATAATTAGGATAAATAGTTTAGGATATATTGTCATTTAAATTTTGCAATCAACCCACATTATATTTCTCTCTCTACCCGCCCCTCTACACTCAGCGTGGCAGTAAATCTCTTGTAGTGCTGTAGTAAAAGGCACAACGAGTTCGCAGTAAAGCTCTTGTAGTGCTGCAGTAAATCTCTTGTAGCGCTGCAGCAAAATACACAATAAGGTCGAAGTAAATCTCTCGTAGTATTCTAGTAAAAAGTACAATGAGGCCGCATAAAATGTCTTATAGTGTGGCAGTATAAGCACAAGGAAGTTGCAGTAAAAGACACAATGTGGGGTGGTGAATTGAGGGGCGTGTGTGGATTTTTACGGTCGGTTGTGTGGGGCGCTGTAGTAAAAGCACAATGATATCGCAGTTAATCTCTTGTAGTGCTGCAGTAAAAGGTACAACGAGATAGCAGTAAAATCTCTTGTAGTGTTGTGGTAAAGGCACAATGAGGTCGCAATAAATCGCTTTTTATCTTGTTGCAGTAAAAACATAAGGAGGTTGCAGTAAAAGACACAATGAGATTGCAGTAAATCTGTTGTAGTTGCAGTGAAAGACACAATGAGATTACAGTAAATCTGTTGTAGTGCTACAGTAAAAGGCGGAATGAAGACGCAATAAATCTCTTGTACTGCTGCAGTAAAGCACAAAGATATTTGCAGTAAAAGGCACAATGAAGTCGCAATAAATCTCTTGAAGTGCTGCAATAAAAGGGGGGCTTAGCAAGAGGGTGTGGGGGTGGATTGACGACGCTCACACGATTTTACAATCGGTTGCGTCGCGCTCATACGAAGCAGTAATTGATTGGCTTAGGTATAGTAAATCTAAACTTTCGATGCGGTAATTTTTTTACAACGTTAAAACATACTCATCATGGATCTCTTTGTGTTAAGCACATTGTTTCCAGCAAAATACTTCAAACATATTGTAAATAAGATAAATGGTTTAAGAGATCGTCGTTCAAAGTTTACAATTCACCCACGCTTCTCTCTCCACCCGTCCCTCTGCACTCAGTGTGGCATTAAATATGTTGTAGTGAGCAGTAAAAGACACAATGAGGTTGCATAAGGTGCTACGGTTTTATAGTAGGTTGCGCTGGTGGATAATCAGAGCGTAGAATAGAGTTACCGTGTGTGTATATAACTCCATAAATGAATATAGAATAAACTATTCTACGACCAGCCAGTCCCGCGTCCCCCCTCCGAGCCGCAAGGCCATGTGCCACCACCCACTCACGTCAAACCCCTCGCTCATTGACGTAAGTGCAGTAAAACATTGACGTAACTTTGATTGGTAAAGAGAAGTAACCTATAAAATCTTGTTCAAACTACCGAGGACAAGGGCTAGCTAGTAAATGGTTTACTGATAGAAAAATTACGACTATCATGCATATATACATATGTGTTTGAATTTGAAAGAAACAATTAATAATTAAGATTTAAGAAGAGTTTCAGTATAAAAAAATCAAGAGTTTTTGGTCTAACTTGATAGATCGAGTATGTCAGGACCCTAATTAAGTCGTGATTGTCGATCATATATATGGTCACTAGGCTGCCACTAGGTTAAGATTGCATTTGTTTAGTGTCCTGGGGAAACCATGCCAAATTATTTTCATGACCAATGAGATTTGGGTATTGTTTAGTGTGTTGCTTGCCAGTTGTCGAGAGTTGGCATCTCCATCATTTTACCTTTTCCACTATTAATTGGCTAACCAAATTATTTAGCTCCACTTTTGGGTGCCATTACATCTATGACAGGTCAGACTAGTTTTAGTTACTACTCCCCTTCTTTCGCAATATATGGTTTCACAAAGTAAGTTCAGGGTAAAATTCTCTACCTCTATTTTACTGCTATAAAAGAGGCTTAGTGGTTTTAATATATGTGATCAACTATTACTTGGATTTGGTGCTTTGTTGCACATAGTGGATTTGTACTTGTGGTGCAAAATGGAGGGATTAACATTTAGCTATACCGACAAGTTTTAAGACCTTATAGTTCAGAATAGACTGATCATAAACTCAAGATGGACCAAAATTGGTCTTGCTTAATCGGCTCTCATCTCCCTTTTTTTCCACTCCAATTTATCCCGTTTCTTAGGATTTAATTCCTTTGACGACATTCCCATGCCAAAAAGAGAGAGAGAGAGAGAGAATTCCTTTGGCATTTTTACTATCGGCCTTCGTCGCTAGAATTGAGGGAGTGAGGGGTTGGTATAATTAAGAAAATCCTAACGAATATGAACAATTATAGATTAAAAAGATTGGATGGGTCAGGATAGTACTCCCTTGGTTGATTTTTATAAAGTACCCATGCATTTGGAGATTCAAACTTCTTAATTTTTTACCAACAATTAGTCCAATAATATATTAGTTTTGTGACGAGAAAGTGATACCATTGAGTTTGTATTAGAAAGTACTTTCTTATGACCATGATTTTTTAGTTATAAACAATTAATTGTTTATAAACGAAATTAATTGTAATATACCCTAGCTCCAAATAGACTTTAGCCTACCTATACACCACATAAACCACACACGAACATCAACGTAACTTACACTTTCATCATTACTTGAAATAGGCATTTGGTAATAGGGGGTTATATGTTTCTGCAACTCTTACTCAACTAGATAGCTAGCTCTGTGAGACATAATCCCAATTCTTGCGCTCGTACCTTTACATGGACCAGAATTGGGCTCAATTCCTCCTTTATGGTTCGAGTCTGACATTAATGGTTGAAGATCAATTTTAGAGACCACCCCAGGTCAAATCGTATCTTATAAAAATCGATGGAGGGATGGAGTAGTACATATGTACATAAAAAAGTTCCATAATTAAATATACTAGTCAATCAACACGTGCTAGATAATTATTATATACAAAATATATTGTCTACTTGTCTGGTACGCCTGAATTTTTTTTGTTGTATGTAGATATGTAAAACAAATGTATAGTAGAATGTATATGATATTGTCTACATCTTAGGTTTGGACTTCTAGAATATATGAAAATAGGTTAATAATGTACTCTCTCTAGGTCTCGACTCTACGTATAGGAATTTCAAATACACTAGTTAAAGAATGTGAACATCTATCATATCTTACGTCACTTACTCTGGTTTGACTTTGTGGAATACGTCCGATTGAATAATCTCCAGTGGGTTATATTACCATGTGTACCCAGCCTGCATCCTTATTTTTTGCATGCCTCTCTGCTTCTGTCCACAACGTATAAATATAAGCCATAGATGACATCAGTTTATTTTTTCTCCAATTAAGGTGGGAATATGTAACTATTTTTTTTTTCTTTTCTATGATTAATTTGTAATTTCTAGCATTTTTCCTCTTGGCCCTCTCTAACTAATTTATAGCACATGCATGAGAGAATTCCTCAGATATACTGTTTCTTCTTCAATTTTGTGCATTGCCGAGCTCTATGACATCCTAATGAGCTTATGCGTGTATTTTTTTTCCTTCTATACTGCTCTGCCTCCCGATGCCCAATTAATTGGTTGGCCTTTTATTGCTTGCTGAGACGGCGTTCTAATCAGCAAGGCCGTCTTCTTATCTATTTCATAGTTGATAGTTGTAAGGCGCCCAAGCAGTTTGTTTGTTGCATGTGCGTGCAACATCCCTCGGTTAAGTCTAGTTGGACTCCTTTTCAAATTGCTCTTCTTTGCATGCGTGTGTTCTAACTTCCAAGTTGATTACCTATAATCACCAGATCAAGTGGCCAGAACGCATTTATCTAAGCCCACATGAACACCACTAGGACGATGCATGTACGCATATATGTAGCCTTGACTTTGTTAGTAGTTGCGTCTTGGTCTTCAAGTTTGGAAACCGATGTGTGTACGACACACGGAAACTGCACGCCCAAGATAAGACATAGCACATTGGCATGTTTTGTAGTTCCAATTGGACTCTTTATTTCTATGGTATGCTATCTAGTAGATAAATCTAAGTTGTATGTTACATCTGTAAGATATATTGGATGATGGAGATCTTTTCTTTTTTTTCTCTCTGATTAATGTAGGAATTTATAGTATTTTTTCTTTTTTCCTGATTAATGTGAGAATTTTTAGCCTTTTTACATCTTAGAATTAACATAGGGGCTTCTAAGAGAGCCTCCAATTAGCTCAGATATAGATAGATAGATAGATAGATATGTATGTATGTATGTTTTTATTCACTCGACATAAACTTACACAGGACACTGGACACGTACATTTCATAGTCATCACATGTAGTCAACGACACCATTGACCCATCAATAACTGAGACGAAACATGTGATCCTCCCAAGGGGCTACTACGTACTACCCATACATGAACGCAGCATGCATGCATGGAGCCGGCAATGTACGTACGTACGCGCGCACGTACACGCATGGGGAGGTTATTTTAAGTTACGCAACAACATTAACACACGAGCAAGGCAAGCAACCGGGGCTTGTCCTCGATCCCTTCACTTCTTGCCGAAGCAGTCCTTGGTGACGGCGCACTTGAGGAAGCAGGTGACGAAGCTCGTGGGCCGGAGGAAGCACGGCGTCGCGCAGGTCACCAGGCACTTCTGGCAGTTGCTGGAGCACACGGTGGCGCCCACGCCGTCGTCGAGGAGGGCGAGCTCCTCGGCGAGCACCTCCTCCTCCAGCTCCTGCAGGCGCAGCAGCGCCGCGTCGCCGACGTCGCGTCCCGCGGAGGCCAGCATCAGCTGCCCGGCGGACAGGACCAGCATGCAGACGACGGCCATCTTAAGCGCGGGGGAAGCCATTGCAGGTGATGAGCTTTGTGTCGTGATGAGAAATTAAGGAAGATGTATATGTTTTTGATGAAGTTAATTAAGAGCGAGATGTACGTGGATTGGTGTGGCATATGGAGAGGTAGGTTGTGCTATTTATAGAGGGTGGATCGATGGCACTGTGCATGCATGGAGATTTAGGGCTAGAAGTCGCAGGTTGTTACTTGTGCTGCATGTGGTGCATAAACAATGAGATGATCCGTTGACACCATCGACTAGATATAGGCAAGTTGCTTTTGGCCGGGCTGCTAAGTGACGCCACAACAGCTTGTGATATTCGGACTAGGTCTCTCAATTAAGCAACAATGTCAGGATCGGATTATATATCCTGTCATTTATTTTCTGGGAATTCAGCTTTACATGGAGTTTACGAGGTGTATCTCAATGTTAAGAAGCAGATACTCAGTTTGGTGTGGCTGTGGCATGCATCTTCGATTAATTGCCGGCATTTCTTAGAGCTTATTGTAGTAGCTTAGTTCCAATATTACTGATGCCCTAGCTTTCCGCGATGGCATCCTATTGGCGAGGTGTCGGGCTTTCGAACGTAAGTTGTTCGGATTTCAGTTGGCGGGTGAGCCATCCCGGGAGCAACACGCGTGATAGATCCATCGATCACTACCGAAACCACTTAGTTTTCGAGTGGTCGTATGTTTCCGAGTGTCTATCTGAAAACAATTGGGTAGGTCCAGAGTGTTTAATAGAACACTCGGGATAAGAAGTCGGCCTCGGTAGAAATAACTTTCCAGTGTTTAGCATAATACTCGGAGATAGAGTATATTCCCGAGTGTATAAAAACAAACACTACTCATGAGCAAAATTTTAGTTCCACGCCCTTTTTCCCCTTGCGCGTTTTTCTACTAACCCTACATCCCTCTCATCCCCAATCCCCGCAACCGTCGCATCCTTCTCCCTCATGCCCCCCACTCCCAGCACACCTTCCCTCATCCTTCCGTGCCCGCCTCCTCCCTCCTCCGGCACCGCCGTCCTCCTCCTCCCTCCTACCCGGCTCCCTCCTCCATGGCTTCTTCTCTTGGAGCTCCCTTCGGCTGTGGTCTGCTCCTGGCGCCGCCCGACTCCACGCCTCCCTACGCTTGGCCCTCGACTCCCTGCGCCGCCACCTCCAGCTGCACCCGTGCCCGCGCGCTCGGTCCAACACAGCCAGCTCGCCCCCGCGCTTCCTTGGTGGCCCGGTCCTCCCATGCATCCGGCTACGCCCGTGCTCGCGCCCTCCCCTACGGCTTGGGCTGCCCCTCCTGGCTCTGTCCTCCCTACCCGCACGCGCTAGCTACACCATGGTCTAGACCCCGCCGGCCGTCGATGCAGCCATGCCGTCCCTCGACTTTGAGACTTCTGTCTTCAAGGAGAAGGTCTCCCTCACCAGCCACAAGGAGGTCTGCTCTCGTATCTGTGCGGCTTCCATATTTTCCCTCTGGTTTTTCACGATTTGTTTATTTGTATTCGATGTTTGCTGCTACGGTATATTGTGAGGGGCAGGAGGAACCTCTTCCGACTGCTTCCTGAGGCGTTCAAGGGCATCAACCAGATCTAGCTACTGATCATGTATTGAGCCATTGTGTTGTACCTGAATAAACACATCATTTAATGGGTTGGAAGGATGTTGCAATTTTTAATAGGTTCAAACTTCAAACTAAGTTATTGTTTAAGCTCGTTCTTTTTCTGTATAACTCTAATAGCGTTAACTATACACTTTGTAGATTCGTTGAAGCAGAATGGTGCCATTTAAGGAAGAATATCCTCCTCCTTAGAGCTTATTGTAGTAGCTAAGTTCCAATTACTGACGCCCTAGCTTTCCGCGATTGCTTCCTATTGGCGAGGTGCGGGAATCGAGCGTAAGTTGTTGTGGATTTTAGCTTGCGAGGTGAGCCATCACGGGAGCAACACGCATAATAGATCCGTCAATATTGCTTGCATTTTAGCTGAAGTTCGACATCAAGGTTGTTTTGTGTTTCTCTAGTATTGCAATTTTTTCATTCATTATCCCACAGCAAGCTAGCTAGCTCTTTGCTTCAGTTCCCCTTTTTTTTTAAAAAAAAAAAATCCATTTGGAAGAGATAGTTACATTGATCGATCATTAGTCCGAATATATAGATGCATATGCCAGATCGATTTAAGTCAATTTGACATTTTCAAGCATGCATACATGCATGTGTAGTTGAAACGTCGTACCGACGTGCGTGGATACGTATCACAAAAAAAAACAATAATTCATCATAGCTTCGAGTTCCACTCAGGGAAACAAATTTCTCCAATTTCAACGCCCCCAATTGAAATATTTGTAATCAGTTCAAAAAAATTTAGATATAGGCAAGTTGCTTGGCTGGGCTGCTAAGTGCTAAGTGACGCCACAACAGCTTGTGATATTCGGACTAGGTCTCTCAATTAAGCAACATATGTCAGGATCGGATTATATATCCTGTCATTTATTTGCTGGGGAATTTAGCTTTACATGGAGTTTACGAGGTGTATCTCAATGTTAAGAAGCAGATACTCAGTTTGGTGTGGCTGTGGCATGCATCTTCGATTAATTGCCGGCATGCATTTCTTAGAGCTTATTGTTGTAGCTTAGTTCCAATATTATCGACGCCTAGCTTTCGCGATTGCTTCCTATTGGCGAGGTGCAGGGAATCTGAACGTAAGTTGTTCGGATTTTAGCTTGAGGTGAGCCATCCGGGAGCAACACGCGTGATAGATCCGTCAATATTGCTTGCAATTTTTCATTCATTATCGCATTCTTTGCTTCGTTCCCCTTTTTTTTTAAAAAAAAAAATCATTTGGAAGAGATATATAGTTACATTGATCGATCATTAGTCCGGATATATAGATGCATATGCCAGATCGATTAAGTCAATTTGACATTTTCAACCACGCATACATGTGTAGTTGAAACGTCGTATCTACGTGCGTGCGTGCGTGGATACGTATCACAAAAAACAACAATTCATCCTAGCTGCTTCGAGTTCCACCCAGGAAACAAATTTCTGCAATTTCAACCCCCGGCCCCCTCGAAATATTTGTAATAGTTCAAAAAAAGTTAGAAATATTTGAATTAGGACAAATTACATCCTAAATTTGATTTTGGACAAAATTCAATCAAACTTCGTCCAAATTTTGTGCAAATTTCAAATCCAAAATCCGTCCAGTTTGAAAACAAACTGAAATTTCGAACCAAAATTCCAAAATTTCGGTGATTTCAACACCCAACAAAATTTTTTTCAAAAACGATATTCGTTTCCCTGGTTCCACCTATACCAAAGTCTAACATCCATTTGGATGTCGGATGGACTGCAGGCACTGGGATGGCCCAATCGGCAAGTCTGCCCCCCTTTGTAGACAGGCGCTCGAAACAACACTACACCTCTTCTCTGAGTGCAGATCGATACACCAGGCGCGCGTGGAACTCGGCTACTGACTGGCTAAATTGTGCACCCCTCGGGTTTATGTCCTCTTCTTCTCTAGCTCGAAACAACACTACACCTCTTCACTTGGGTTTATACACCAGGTGCACATTTAATTCTATTGTTGCATGAGCAATTTTAAAATGTTGCCACTACTGTTTGCAAATGCTTCAGTGTCGTAAGGTCGGAATTTTTTTGTTTGGGATTTCTGATCTTGTTTTAGCACTTGACTAAGTCATATACTCATGGTTCTCATTCTTCTTCCGGTGAGAAAATGATATATGTTTTTTTTCCAATTTTTCTTGATATTTCTCGCTGCTATTCTACATTTTTTTATACGCAGATTGCAATTGTTACACAAGTTATACGCTGACGTTGTATTGAAGCCTACGTACGACGTTCACGCGGTAGTTGCCCAAAAAAACACCAAGACAGCAGTTCGGAGCGAGAGCGAGAGCGACACAGTGATTTAACAGTGTGGCCGAGTGGGTGCACCATGTTCATGGGCTTCACGGAGTGAGATGTAGGCTTTCTGCCTAGTTCATAGCCTACATAATTTAAACCAATATCATGTATATCAATACACCCTAGCTAGTCACGATGATTGTTCAAACGATAAGGTTTAAAACAACATAGAGAGAAGTTTATGACCCACCATGTGTGCACTGTTGTTGACATTATCTTGTAGATCACATCAAACTATCAAGAATCACAAGAGCACGAAAATCACATCAAACTATCAAGAATCCTAGCCTCCACAAAAACTCTCCCTAAAAAAATTAGGGTTTACAAAAATTGCAAAAGAGACGAAGAGGAGGTGCAACCACCTCCCACTCCTATTTATAGTAGAGGCTTAGACCTTCTAGAAGTTTGACTTTATTGGGCTCCCGTTAAGGTCCAAAACAAACGGGACACTTACGTACGTATTTTAATACGCCGTCTTTAACACCCCTTGATCTAACTAGCTACACCTTGCGTCATCTTGCGCCTCGGATTAGCTAAGAGGTCACCCTTGTCCATCTTGCACCACGCTTGGGTACATTGACCTCACCCGGTATCGTCGATCGTTCTGGACCTCAGCTCTCCAAGCCTAGTCCCGATCATCCTCGCCGTTGACCGTCGTTGACCACCAAACAACCTGCACAACAATAGACAAGTAAACCGAATTTGGGAACAAGTTCTTCACAACTTGACCCATGTTAGTCAAAACATGCATCATGCAACATATATGCCCTGAAACTTGACCGGTTTTCACTTGGTTCGTCGCCTAGTGGCCCCTAGGGTCGGCTTCGACCGCCCACCTCGGCGGTGCGGCGGTCCGACCGCCGACTATTGGCGGTCGACGCCAGATGACTTAGCCGATTTTCAACCTCTGAAAACCGAAACCTACTAGAAATTTCAAACCAATAGAACTTTTGACTGGAGACTCCAAAAATTATGAGACCAAGTGCAATAGAATCCCCTCTGTTGCCTACACTCTCTATTTTTGGCCCAGCTCAACCCAACACTTTCTGACATTACCGGTCCGACCGCCGCCAAGGGCCGGTCAGACCGCCGCATAGACCGGTCGCCGCGCATACGGCCGGGTCGAACTAAGATATTCGACAAAGACAAGAATCGTGCGTTTAAAACATGCAAAACGACAAACCGTTAACGCCATTGCCAATTATCACATCATCCTAAGATCTAGAGCATATCCCCATGATATCCACAGAACTGATGGACGTCCATCAGTTAATACACCTATCTCTGCCCCACTAGCGATGATGGATCGGAGGGGACCAGGAGTGAGGTCAAGAGATGGTTCAGGTCTACGAACGCCAACAACCTCGATGAATCCTCCGAGACCTTCGGTAATGGTACAAAACCTGCAGCGTATTCAGGATATTCTAAATAATACTAACCCTTCTCTAGCAGGAGATCCAGGCTTTGTGCATTTGATGGGACATGTATCTGAAATTCTTCAACAAACCGTGCGACGTACGGAAGCGTACCGGGGACACAGGACGGCCCAAAGTCAGACTATGACTTCGTACCAACGTTCCTCCCTCGGCAGAGGGTAGCATAGGTTTGTTGGGAATCAATCAGTACCGAGACCCCCTCGACGATTTCGATGAACGAGTCATGAAGGAATGAGGTTGTTTCGTACCACCACGCCTTCTCCTCGTCGAGAGGATTATTCGCTTGGCTCTAATGATTTGCGACATCGTCTAGGCCGAGCAGGTGATCAAGGGCATCATCTCGACACCCATGATCAGATCGGAGCAATAGAGCCCCGGCTTTCTAATTTAATTAACCGGTCTCCGACCGATCACAATCCGGCACCTTTTCAAAGAAGGCGTCATGAGTCAGTCACAGGTTGTCGAGCTTTCTCTACAGGGCTCCAAGCCATGCGTTGGCCTAATAAGTTTCGATCGGCCAACATGGATAGCTTCAATGGGTCCCAAAACCCATTGGAATTTCTCCAGATTTACACCACCACCATCAGAGCTGCGGGTGGTGATGAAAATGTAAGGGCCAACTACTTACCTACGGTACTGGAGGGGTCTGCCCGGTTATGGTTGCTCAACCAGCTGGTCGGATCAATTTACACTTGTGAACAACTTTGCGATCTTTTGATCGTAAATTTTCAGGGTACGTACGATCGCCCTAGAAAGGAGGATGACCTCCAACGGATCCGACAAAACCCAAAGGAACTCTTCGTCGGTACATCAAGAGGTTTAGTCAGGTTCGAAACTCAATCCCAGAGGTGGCAGAGTCTTCGGTAATTCGAGCTTTCAAAGCAGGGTTGAGGAATCGGCGTTTTACAGAGGATATTGCCATGAATCCTCCACGAACAACCGCCGAGCTTTTTGACATGGCTGACAGGTACGCAGCCGCCAGTGAAGCGGTTGAATGGAGTGAAGCCATATATCAAAAGGATAAAACACCTCGACCTGGCCCGGAGAAGCCAGAAAAGAAGATGAAGAAAGTTCTCAAGACGAAGAAGCACCACAAAATAGACGGTAATGAAGTCCTGGCGGTCCCAGATAAGTTTACAAGGGGTAAGAAAGACTATCCCAGTCGAGATAAGTCGAAAAGTCCGGCCGGTGGGTTCAAGAAGAGTAAGAAGTGGTGCCCACTTCATCAACAGGTATGGCATGATTTACGCACCTGTCGTGCCAGGCAAAAGAAGTTGGAGGATTACTATACAGGTAAAGGCCCTCTCCCCTCAGTACAGGAATTAGGGGAAGCAAGATCCAAGAAAGACAAGGATGGCGACGAAGAGATGGAGTACCAAGAGCCTCAACATACGGTCAGTATGATTTTTGGGGATCTTCGATAGATGCGACCGCGCAAGGCCATCTAAAGGCCATGGAGCGGGAGGTCAATCTTGCAGAGTCTTCGATCGCCATCAAACCTTTAAGGTGGTCAGACACGTTAATCTCCTTCGCCAAAGAAGGCGCTGCTCCATCGACTCGACCGGGTAGGTTTCCTATTATAGTTGAACCTACTATCAATAATTGCAAGGTTAATCGAGTTTTGATAGACGGTGGTAGCTCTTTGAATATTTCATTTTATGAAGCATTGGAAGAAATGATGATTCCTAGGTCCAAGGTGAAACCGGTGAAATACGCCTTCTATGGCATAGCTCCTGGTTCTACCGCCAAACCGATAGGACAAGTGTCCTTACCGATTACGTTCGGAAGCCCTGACAACATCCGAACAGAAAAAGTTTCATTTGACGTGGTTGATTTTGCAACTGCATATAACGGCATTCTTGGCCGTTCGGCTCTAGTAAAGTTTCTGATAGCCACGCATTACGGTTATCAAAGCTTAAAGATGCCAGGACCAAGAGGTGTCATCGTGGTTCGAGGAGATCAGAAAATGGCTTATGCATGCGATCGAAGGTCTTTAGAACTGGTCGATGAACTTTCGATCAGAAATACTGACCCAAATGCAATGCAGGTCAAACGCTCTAGACCCACGGAGACACCCAAGCCATCTGACCAGACAAGAGAAGTATTTCTCGACAAAGACGTTACTCCGGGAAGCGTCAAGACTGGAGATACTAATGAATCTATCTCAAAGCTACTGGTCAAAGAAGGACTCAACCCAAAATAGGAAGAGTCGCTCATCTCCTTTTTCCGAGCAAACCAGGACGTGTTCGCTTGGCAGGTGTCCAACATGCCCGGAGTCCCCAGGGAGGTGATTGAGCACAGGCTAGTTCTCCAGCCTGACAAGAAACCAGTCAAACAGAAGTTAAGGCGCTTTGCGCCTGATCGGAAAGAGGCAATCCAGTCAGAGGTTGAAAAACTCCTCAAGGCAGGATTTATTCGTGAAGTCCATCACCCTCAATGGCTCGCCAACCCTGTAATGGTTAGGAAGAATAATGGAAAATGGTGAATGTGTATAGACTTCATAGATTTGAATAAAACTTGTCCAAAGGATAACTTTCCTCTTCCCCGCATTGATCAACTTATAGATTCTACCTCCGGGTGTGAATTATTAAGTTTTTTGGATGCATATTCAGGGTACCACCAGATTAACATGAGTAAAGAAGATGAAGAAAAAACTTCCTTCATCACTCCATATGGCACTTACTGTTATGTTAAGATGCCCTTTGGTCTCAAAAATGCTGGTGCGACTTTTCAAAGATTGATGCATAAAACCTTTAGCTCACAAATAGGTCGGAATCTAGAAGCCTATGTTGATGACTTGGTGGTAAAAAGCATCAACGCAGGCGATCACATCCTCGACTTACAAGAAACTTTCAATAACTTGAGAAAGCATAACCTCAAGTTAAATCCAGAAAAATGTGTGTTCGGAGTTTCCGCTGGAAAACTTCTCGGTTTCCTAGTTTCGGCTAGAGGTATCGAAGCAAATCTGCGAAGATATCGGCCATCAACCAGATACGTCCTCCGACCACAAAGAAAGAAGTCCAAAAGCTAACTGGTTGTATGGCAGCGCTAAGCCGTTTCATAGCCAGATTAGGTGAAAAAGGGTTACCTTTCTTTAAGCTTCTTCGGAAGAACGAAAATTTCGAATGGACTAAGGAGGCCAATAATGCCTTTGAAAAGCTCAAAGAGTACCTTACGAGTGCCCCGGTCTTAGTCTCTCCGAGACCGGAAGAAACATTGCTGATTTACGTGACTGCAACGCCACAAACTGTCAGCAGTGTACTAGTCGTAGAACGTGAAAACGTCCAACGACCAGTATATTACGTAAGCGAAGTCTTACATGGACTAAAGGAAAGATACCCACAGGTACAAAAGTTACTCTATGGTCTCCTTATGGCTTCAAGGAAACTAAGACAATACTTTTAAGCCCACAAAGTGGTCGTACCCTCCGGGTATCCTCTTGGTCAAGTCCTTGGAAATAGGGAATCACCAGGACGAATAGCAAAATAGGCGGTTGAACTAGGGACGTTCAATCTCCATTTCATCACACGAACAGCAATAAAGTCTCTGGCAATAGCAGAATTCATTGCCGAATGGTCAAACCCTGAATCTAAGCAGGAACCAGAGTACGAGCGCCACGATGAGTGGACGATGTGCTTTGACGATTCTTTGATGCTTAAAGGATCGGGGGCTGGAGTCGTCTTGATATGTCCTACTGGCGAACACATTAAGTACGCCATCTAGTTTAACTTTTCCGCTACAAACAATGTGGTGGAATATGAAGGTTTACTGGCAAGACTTTGAGCAGCTCATTCGCTCGGGATTCGCAAATTACTAGTGAAAGGTGATTCTCAACTAGTAGCGAATCAAGTAGGGAAAGAGTATCAATGCTCAAGTACCAAGATGTCGTCTTATCTGGCGGAAGTACGGAAATTCGAAAAGCATTTCTTCAATTTTCAGATCCAACACATTCCTATAAAGGAAAACTTTCTAGCAGACCAGTTGGCACGGATGGCCTCCGCGAGGTCAACCGTCCCGCCCGGAGTTTTTCTTGAGCAACTCGACTCACACTCGGTGGTCGAGCATTCCGAGATAATCAATGATAAACATCAAGTCATGCCTATTGATTCTGACAACATAAATGCTCCACAGATTGGTGACGATCAGGGTAGAGATTGGATGACATCGATCTACAATTATCTTCAGCATGAGCTAATTCCAGAAGATGATGTAGAGGACGATCGTATGGCACGAAAAGCCAAATCATACACTCTAATTGAACGTACCTTGTACAAACGAGGATCTCATGGAGTGTTGATGAGATGCATATCTCACTCGGATGGCATTAAGTTGCTAACCGAAATTCATGAAGGAGTCTGTGGAGCACATCATTCCTACAGAACTTTGGTCGGTAAAGCCTTCTAGCAAGGATACTATTGGCCAACTGCCCTTCATGATGCAAAAGAGCTCGTGACGAAGTGCGTACAATGTCAGTTTCATAGCCGACAGGTACATTAGCCGGCACAAGCTTTGCAAATAATTCCTCTTTCCTGGCCTTTTGCAACCTGGTGACTAGACATTCTGGGACCATTCCCAAGAGCACCCGGGGGCTTCGAATTCCTTTTCGTAATGATTGACACGTTTACAAAATGGATTGAAGCCGAGCCAAATGTTAAAGTTACAACTGAGGCTGCTAAGAGATTTCTGACAAAAAACGTGATTACGCGATTTGGTGTACCGAGTTGTATAATCACAGACAATGGTACTCAATTTTTGAGCGGCAGTTTTCAGAAATTCTACGATGAGCTTGGAATAAAAGTCCATTTCGCATCCGTTGCTCATTCTCATAGTAATGGAGCAGTTGAGTGTGCCAATGGTATCATAATACAAGGGGTCAAACGCCGAATATTCGATCAGCTAATAAAGCGGTCAGGAGCTTGGGCTCAAGAACTTCCTTCTGTCTTATGAGCTGTTCGAACCACGACCAGTCGTTCGACCGGCGAAACACCATTCTTTTTAGTTTATGGAGCTGAAGCCATGCTTCCACCAGAATTAAAAATTGGCTCTGCTCGTACTGATTGTTTTAATATAAACGATCAGGCGGAACGACGGCTCGACGACGTCAATTTCCTTGAAGAACGACGAAATCAAGCCTTGATACGTTCGACAATCTATCAACAAGCCATGCGAAGGTACCACGGCCGTAAGGTGCAACCTCGCAGCCTAACTGTAGGTGATCTGGTTCTCAGAAAAATTCAGAGCTAAGTAAATCGCAATAAATTTTCTCCCAAGTGGGAAGGTCCTTACACTGTGGTCGAAGTCACCCGACTAGGCTCGGTACGATTAGCTATGTCCGACGGCAGAGTTTTGTCCAATTCCTGGAATACTGATCAATTGCGTAAGTTTTTCGTTTAATTTCATTTCATTTTCCTTTAAAATTTAATAAATGTTAAATTCAAAGAAGTAAGTGATGTTATTTATATGATGGTATCCAAATCTGGTTGACGCGGTTCATATGCTCAAGATTATAAAGATCATATTTTTATTTTATTTTCAAGATTTTGTTCTACTCTTGTTTGGCTACTGGTCGGGACACGGAAAACCTACTAGTCGAAGTCTCTCCTTTTTCAAGACGTGGTTAGCCTAATCGGAAGGAGCTTCCTAGCGACGGTCCTTTTTTTACGATCCTCGCTGCCAATCGGACTAGAGCATGAGCACGTATTGCGAAATATACATTATATCTTCATTTCTTAGCGGTTCATTCCGACCAACGTTGAGTACTACATAGAAATAAAACTGCATATCTTTCGTTATATATGTTTTTTTATATAATTTTTTTCTCTTATCAAGGAAAGTTTTTTTTTTCTTTCGACCATATATTGTCTTAGTAAGTACTTTGATTACGAAAAATAGATTTACAACTAGTTGAAACCTAGCACTGGTTCCGACCAAAAAAGGTTTCCTATTATTATCACGATCAGTTTTTCAACGATTGGTACAAACTTTCAAATAATGGTTGAGATTTAAGTTCATATTTTTGGCCTACTGCATGTATAGTAAAGTTCTTCTACTATAAAACACTCGGGGGCTAGTTAATATATGAATATCCATAAGTCGATCGGATGAACATAAGATTTCATTGATAAGAGAGAGGTAAGTTTTTGCATATTTTTTGCATACTCTCTTTTTTGCAGTTTTTTACTACTAGAGATTGCTCATCTAATCACTGCTTGATGGAGATCTGACCTCCATTTCTTCTGCAACCTTGTCTCCAAGATGTTTAACTTCCTTGAGAAACTTGGTCGCCTCCTCAGACAAGCAGTTGAAATCTTCTTCAATAACTTGAAGATTAGTAGAGGGGTCGGACGCCTTCAGTTTTGCCAGAGCAAGACTAACTCCACTAGCAATAGATTCTTCAACAGATTGGACATAATTCTCTCTTGTAGTCTTGAGCAAACCCTTAAGATCCTCCAAAAGGTGGCCAAGGTAATTTACCTTTTCTATTGGATCATTTAAGGAGGGCAATGTTGATCCTGATCCCATATCAAAGATCATTTTATTGAGTGCAGTGATCTTTAAGTCGAGATTAAGCATGATTGTTGCCCCCTTGTCTTGCTCAAATTCCAAAGCTTTCTTCGCTTTGGCTAATCCTTGATTTTGTTCTGAGTAAGCAAAACAAGTATTAGGCAAGAAGGACTAGAAGAGATATTAAGTCAAGTTTACGACTAATTACCTTCGGTTTTCTTCTTAGATTTTTCCAAGATTTCTTTATTTTTCGTCGTTAAGTCTTCGATCGACCGGTTCTTAGCTTGATTCTCTTCTTCAAGCCTTAGTCTTCTGGCCTTTTCAGCCATAGCTTCTTCTTTTATTTTTTCCAAGCTTGTCAAGTATGATAAGGGAGGATAATTATAAGAGAAAAACGGAGGCATAAAGAAGGGAAAGTTAAGTAGGAGAGTTCTTTACTCTCTAATTCGGAGTGTTTTTGCTCCAGGATCTTTATTCTCTTGGTCAAGCTTCCGATCGCATCAAAGTTCTCAACCATATGCTGCATAGATAGCATTTCCTCTTCAAGTTTCTATTGAACTTCAGAGAGAAATATAAGAATGGTTGAAGACACTTACTTAAATTGCCACGTCATTATAATCGGCAAAATTTTTATCACGATTCGTCTTTGCAAGACGATCTGATATTCTCCTCCAAGCTTCATCAAGCTCCTTATCCTCGATAAATCGAAGAGAGAAAGGAAACTTGTTAGTTTGGGAGGGATTGCTTGCAAGGATCGGAGTCTGTAGTGGATCTGCAGAAGTGCCTATCTCCACTGATGGAGTGACAATCACTACAGGATCCAAGTCAGAGTCCGGTATTGAAGCAGTTTTGGGGGCTCCCCTAACCACTTCTTCCTCAGAGTTTCTTGTCTGAGGAAAGCCTTGGTCGGAGGTGCCCGCAATCACCTGATCTACCGGAATGACCCGGTCGGAAACGACTGGAGCTCCAGCAGATATGCACAAAGGAAAGGAAGTTCAGAGTTTAAAGTTCACCGAGGATATAAAAGGTATGCATTTATATGATTATTTCCATTTAAAACTTACATGGTCGTCTTCTTTGTCTTGAATCTGTAGCGCGCCGGCTTAAAGTCTGTAGCGCTTGCTTTTCTTTTCTTTTCAACCGATTTTACAAGTTCTAAACTGGTAGGGTTGGTTACACCCTCTACGTCCTCCAAGGGAAGATCAGATGAAATACTTTCGACCAATTGGTTGAGAGCAGAATCCCTGATCGTTGGATTGGATGGTGCAGGTTCATTGCTCACCAAAACAGTTGACTCAACAGCCATTGGCAATTCTTGAGCAACTGTATGAGATTCGATGACTACCGTCTGATTTAACAAACAAAGTTAGTCGGGTGATGAACATATCTTTTCATCTAAAACGAAAAATACTTCCTTCGGTTACCTACCTCTGCACGATCACTAGTGATCGTAAGACTGGTCAGGTTATCAAATGGCTCACATGTTTCCGTGGCCTCATTGATCCTCAGACCAACCGACTACATATCAAAGAGGTTTTTTAGGTAAACACCGATCGGAAGAGTTGGTAAAGATGAAAAATAATTAACATGCTTACCCCGGAGTCTCTCTAATACCTCATTTATCCAGCTAGGTTGTATGGTTTCAATTGTTTGGAAATTTTATTCGAAAACGAGATTTACAACTTTCCGGAATCAAATCGGTAAAAAGAAAGAAGTCGGAGGGAGTAAAAGAAACATCTTTCGTCGGATTTTCCAAACAGCGGAGGGGGGTATTTGTTATTGTACGTCAACCTGGGCCGCAGGTCGCGCCTGTGGCCCAAGAGGCCAGTAGGCCCATGTAGGGCCGGCCAAAAGGGGGCGCACTCCCCAAAACCCTAGCCGCCCCTACCTCCTTCCTCTCCCCCTGGCCGCCTCCTCCTCCCCAAACCGCCCCCATTGCTGCCCCTTGGTGGTGGTGCCATCTCCGGTGATCCCCGTCGCTCCTCCTCAAGTTCCCCTCCATCAACTCCGTTCCCCGCCGACGTCGACGGCCGCTCATCGTCTCCCGGTGGCCGGCCCTAAGAGAAGGAAGAGAGGGGAAGGGAGGAAGACCCGTGTGCAGCGGATCTTCATCGTTTTACTGGTCTACAAGGGTAATTAGACCTCCGATTCGTTGTTTGATTCCATTAGAGTTGAGGATCCGATTGGATTTGTAGTTTCGTTTTGATTCTGTTAATAGATTGATTCTGTCCAGTACGTTGTACCTCAGGTTTGGGCGTCGTAGAGGCCGAATTGGACATCTGTGTCTTCTAGAGAATTGTTCCTGGTTTCATTAGCTTTCTTTTGGCACCTGGATCATGAATTTTCACCCAGTAGTTTAAAAGTTATGACTATTTTACCACGTACTGCTCTGTCTGTCAGAAATTCTGGGTATAGTCGGTTGCACCTATGTGTTGATCTAGTTAGAGTCAGAATAAGGTCGGCCACCCAACTAGGTTTTTGAAGATAATTTCACCATGTTTCCAGGCTGATAAAGATCACTTTATTTGGATCAGTGGTTTAAAAGTTAGAGCCTTTTCTTTAGGGCTGTTCTGAATTCTGGACAGACTGCAGTTATAGTTTTTCATTGGATGGTTAGACCTCTGTTTTGGCCGAATTAGAGTTTACCATCAACTAGAGTTTTGTAGCCAGTTAAGTTAAGAAAATATGAGCACTAGTTTCAAGTCTTTTGGACTTACGGTTTTTTATTGGTGAATTTTCTAGTAAAACTGCCAGATTAGGGATATTTGGAATGTTTGGGTAAATTGATCAAATTGAACTTTTGTTTGGTTAGTTTGGCTAGAGATTGAGGGAGGACACGTGTAGCATTGCCATATTCGTTTGCCCTCATTTCGATTATTTTATATTGTAGGCGGTGAAGCGGTGAGTGGAGGGGTATCTCAATTATCTCCCAACCCGTTCAGTGTGTGGCAGTAAGTAATTTGTATTCTATGATTGATGCAATGTATGATGTGTGAATGAATGATTATATTTATTCGTATTTGTAGATGAATGCCATGTGTTTCTTTTCATTTATGAGTACTATTCAATATTGACATGGGATCACATCATGACATGCATACATTACTTTTGTAAGACCCATCAATTCCAAAGATGGGCACTTGAAAATCCCATCAATTCGAATGGGCACGTGAGTCCACCATTCCAATGTGGCCCACGCTACGTGAGTCCACCATTCCAATGTGGGCCACGTTGGACGATTGTATGAAACGTTCTTCATACGATTACTTTAAGTGAACACCGACGGTGTTTCACTCGCTATCCGTATATGCCGCAATATGTCCATTTCCTTCAATGCACCATTCCACTTCATCCATTCATAAATTCGCTTCCAAAGAAATGTTCAAATTATGATTGTGATATATTGCTCATAGTATGTTTGATTGTTACATCTGATTGCTTGTTGAGTCTTTGGCTCATTCTTGCTTTATTGTCTTATTTAGGTAAATGACAAGGAAGAATGATCTTGTGGGGGTAGTTCATCACGATGCACTCACTACCATAAATCAAACAATTTGAGGACTTTTACTGTCGTTAATTATGACTTGAGTTGCATTGTAATAAGCCATCATGGCCTGGTTTACCATATCTTTCTGAATTGTTTACTTCCATTCTGTTGATTAAACTTGATGATGAATACTTGTTTCCGTATAATCTTAATACTTGCTTCACCTTATCATGCGTTTTGATGTTATTCAATTGAAGAGTAGTGGTTGTAGGTGACATCTTGACTTCCTTATAGTCAGAGTGTTACAAATAACTGCTAAGATCAAAGGGAAACTAGCCTTTTCGTTAAGCTCTCCAGCACAGATCATCTTGATCAGACTTCTGATCTCATCAGAAGACAAGGCTGTAATAAAAAGAGAGGTCTTAGGGTTATGAAAGCAATTAAATAGAAAAATATACTGGTCGAATTCTAACTGGGATCTACCTTCCCTAGAATCACTGGTCGTATCATCACGACCAATGTACCAGAGCATCGAATGGGCTCTGGCCTTCAAAGGACTAATCCTCCGCATGGATAAGTCCCTTATCACGTGCTAGGAGGTTAAACCCCTGACACTCAGGAGATGGATAGCATCAACCCATCTCTCAATTTTTCCCTCCTTCTTAGAGGAGGAGCGCCATCGCAGGTTATCGACGGCTTTCTTACCGCTGTAATAGAGATCATCGCCATGTGTAATCTTCATATAAAACCAACTCTTTTTCCATGAAGACCACAAAGATTTAGAGTACATAGAAATGTACTCATCAGCCTTCCCGTCATGGAGACGCAAAGTACACTCTCCAGGTGTACTGGTCGTCTTCTTCGCGTTTGCTAGTCTGTAGTAGTATTTGAAGAGATCCAGAGTTGCTGGAATTCTCAAGTACGCTTCACAGAGATAAACGAAGATGCTAAGGTTGGCTATGGCGTTGGGGGCCAGATTGATCAGTTCCATACCATAGTACTCCAGAACTTGGGAAAGAAAGGAGTGAACTGGAAGTCTGAAGCCACATTCAATATATGCGAGAAATATCAGAATTTCTCCATCCTCACCGCTTGGAGAATGTTCCCCAAATGCTGATCTCCATGAGATCGATTTACTGTCGCAGTATGACCCAACCTTCTACAAATTTTCCAACGTCTTCTCACTCAGATCGAAAATTGACCAGTTGGTAATAAGATCGGACATGGCGATTTCTTTCGGGTGAAGAATTCTAAGGTGGTCGGAGATGGTTTCTTGGAAGATGAAGAGGAAAACAGAAGGTGTAGAAACCCTAACACCCAGTGCTATGAGGTTTTTATAGCCACAACACTGTAACCGCTTCAAGAAAAAGTCCAATTGACAAAAATCCTTTTTAACCGGCGGACAAAGAAACTTTTCAACTTCCAAGGCAAATCCTCAACTTTAAAAATGAATACAGACCACCTCGGGTACCACAACATTTAATGAGGGGTCTGCCCGATACGACTTCATCGGGAGTAAGCGTCCATACGATCAATTCATTTAAAGTTCGGGGCTAGCTGACGAGGATTAAACCATCTATTTATTATTTATTATATAGAGACCATACGTCTTCATGGTCGTAACCCCTAAAGCTTACGACCTCACAGGTCGTAAGAAATCCAGAGGTTACATAATACCCAACCTGGTCGGACATGGTTCCGAACCTAGTCTCCGACCAGTCAAATGCTCACAAGGTTTTGAACTCGTGTCTGGATCTAAGACCAGACATATACTTTACCGTGTGACGAATGGAACATGTGTTATATATTCCATACCACGCGACGCTACGACATTGGAGTACGGTTACATGACTCATTGATACATAACCGCACAATAGTTGATACATTGTCAACTGACGCCTCTCTCTGACCAGATGCGTCACTTCTTAACAGACGCCTCTCCAAGGGACAACTGCCAACATTTCATCAACTACATAAGGAGGACCGTGGAAGGAGAAGAGGAGGGACTGAAGAGAATCATCGACTAGAATCACTATTAGAAGATAGTCAGTCGATTAGATCGCAAGGCTGTAGCAAGCATTGTGCTCCATTGTTAGGAGAGTTAGTCTTTGGTCTAGATTATAGATACATTTTGTAACATCCAGTTCATATCAATAAAGAGCAGCCACATTCCTTACCAAGAGATATGTGCCACTTTTCCTCTTTCTTTTTATATACTCATAAGTTCGGTGATTTGATCGTCGACAGGGTCCTAGACTATTTGTACCTTGCCCTTGAGACAAACTCCATCTTCTTGACATCCTTTGACATGCAACCCCTTGATTTGACTTTGTCAGTTAGGACTAAACCTTGTAATCACTTCAACAAACATATTAGTCCCATATTTGTCGGGACCCAAATATGCTAATCTGGACCCTCTGTGTATTCTGCACTAGTCCAGGATCACGCTAGTGCACACAGTGTCAACATTAATGAAATATCACATCCATACAACGAATATAAGAATAAACGAGTACCTTTAAATAACAAATAATCTGTTGGGACCTTACGGTCGAAGTTTTACATTTATTAAGCCATGCAAGGTCGATAATAAAGAAATAAAGCTGCGTGAAACGAAATAAACTCGGTGGCTCCCATCAATTTACCACAGCAACCGATCGATCAAGACCCTAACGCTCAACCTTCAGAGAACTCTTCTTCAAAAGCAAAGTGACGACTCCTCCACTTCATTGATTTGTTTAGCAAGAGTGAGTACACACCGCACTCGCAAGTCATACCACGAATGCATTTATACATGATGGCTTATTCCAAAGAAATGGCTTCTGTGGTTATTTTGCAGAAATGCAACATTTGCAATTGAATACAAAATAATAGATTGAAAGCATAATTCAAAACAAATAGACAATAATAAGTTAACAATTGATTTCACAAAGTACACATAGTCTAATCAAGTTCTTTCACAATTTGAACAAGTTATCTCACACACGGTGACCCTTCCCAATTGTTTTATGAAAACTACCCTCGTGTGAAATTCCGAGCATGTCCATAACCGAGGACGCGGCTATTCGAATAGATTGGTTTAAACACTCTGTAGAGGTTGTACACTTTACCCACACGATGAAATCAACCGGATCAGAGTTGATCACAACAAAACCTTTCAGAGACTTCATCTCAAACAATGACACTCCTGGTGTGCTTTATGTAGTCAATTTGTACACACAACCCTTGGAACGACACACACCATTGGACAGGATGCAATGAACTGCCCCGCGATGTGACATATCACACCTCCAAATTTCATCACACACCTTAAATACAACCTCGAGTTGTCAATGTTAAGACTCCATAACTTACTAAGTCGCCCACCCATACTAGGCATGTGGTCGTGCAAGAAGGCCCAGTTCAATGGTGCACAAAGTTAAGTCCTTAATTGACCAAGGCAAGACTTCCGCTTTAACCCAAATCACAAAGTTTAATAAGCACACAGCTCCACCATTCACACAGAATCCACCACTTGCCTCGGCCTAAATCTTTTCCCACCTCGTTGATTAAGTGCAACACATGCCATCAACGAGTAATAGCACACAAAGACACACAGTTTCATCACACGTTCCATAATCACTTAGTCAAGTTTATAATTGCAACTCTCACATGAAATGATGACTTGTGGCATGGCTAAGCGCCTAATCGTATCTAACCAACCCACGCTGGTGCTACGATAATACCAACTAATAATTAACCAACCTAGGGTGACAAAAGATTATGGCATACAATAGACAATGTGGCATAACAATTTGGATTAATAACTATACCCAAAAGCATTTAAATAAATACTTGAAATAGAATGCAATACATTGAAACAAAGTATTTTAAAAGCGGGTTCAAAATGATCAAAGGTATAACTTGCCTTGGAATAGATCTAGATATTGGTCTTGGTCTTGAGGTGCTCCTTCTTCGCAAAATTCCCAAGTATCGACGCCTACTGCAAAGCGAGACAAAAGAAACAAAACAAATAAATAACAGAGGCAAAACAAACTCCAAAATTAAATAAAATTCACCATTAAATAGATCTTAATTTTATATGAATTTACAAATTTGAATGGGCTCAATTGGACTTGGATGCAAAAGATATGGGCTTTGGAAGATTTGAAAATCAATTAAACCCTAATTTGGATTTTCTTGAATTTCCGAATTATTTTTATAAAGGAAAATTGAATTATTGCGCAATGCTTGCGTCAGCCGAGAATTTCCGAAAAGAATTAAAATAAAAATAAAATCGACAGTGGGACCCATCGTCGGCCTCTCTACCACGGTGGACCAAATCCACCGAGCCGAGGAAAGCCGACGCGCAAACCAGAGGCGTGGCGCCGATGCGGCAGACCACGCAGTGACACGCCAGCGCAGCAGGCCGACTGGTCAGACACGCATGGGCCCATCGCGGCCGGACGACGGCCGCGGTACGGATGCTACCGACAACCGCGAACGGTGGCGACTTCGGTGAGGAAGGCCAGTGCCTGGTAGCTCGCACGCGCACTGGTGACGCTGGATTTGGCGCCGGGACGCCTGGGGCGCGAATTGGCGCCGAGCGGAAGAGGGTGATCGGGTTTGCCGCGTTGAACTCCGGTGGCGCCGAGCGATGTTGAGGTTCCCAGAAAGCCTCGCGATGGGGATGCCGACGGCGAGTTCCCGGGTAGAGCGTCACCGGTGGCGGCGTAAGTGGAGCTTTGCCGGCGCCAAAAGCTACAAACTCAATTAAGGCGGCGCTAGGACTTTAGGAGGGGGGAGGGCGGCTCGTATCGGGAGCAGGAGGGGACCTCGGGGTTTTATAGGTAGGGGACGACGAGGTAGAAACGCCTAAATGAGTCCGTTTTGCCACGATCGGAGATCCAAAATAATGGAGATTGAGGGGAGTCGGAGGGGGAAACAGTAGAGATATGCGCGGGATAGGAGGGAGTTCGTTACAGTGCGGTTGGCGCGAGAAATCGGCGGTTATGCGAATTGTCGGACGAGCTCCTTCGCTAAAAATGGCGATGTGGGGAAAAGGGAGGAAGAAGAAGAAGCGCGGGGCGGCGACGACGGTGGGGTCCCACCGGTCGGCGGCAGAGAGGAGCGCAGGCGTGGCAGCGCAAAGAATGGGCGATGTTGATCCAATGGCTGGGAGCGAGCAAGAGCGTGCGGCGTCCGATCGGGACACGCGGCAGAGATCCAGCGGGGCAAGGCGGGCGAACGCAGGCGCGGTGCGATTGCGATCCAACGGCTGGGAGTGAGCGGGCTGGAATAGTGTTGGGCTCCGGCAAAGATCATTCAAGGAATTTAAAATAGATTTTCTTTTAATAAATCCAGAAAATGCAAATAGCAATTAGAAAATAGCAAATGACTTTGGAAAAATTCTAAAATTCTATAAAATATATCCAAGCATATAGAATCTAAATAAAATAATTTTGGTAATTGTTGGTGTTGGGATTAAGCACATTAAATCAATTTGTCCTTAAAGTCCATATTAAGCTTTTTAAATTAATATTCCAATAAATCCAAATGGTGAATTTTCCCACTACTACTATTTAAAAGATTTTTAAAGCTCTCAAATTTGGGATGTTACAAACCTCCCCCTTAAACGAATCTCGCCCCGAGATTAGGCTAGCTAGAGAAAAGGCTAGGAACTGATTTCAACTCTTCTTCACATTCCCACGCTGCTTCTCCTTCCGAGTGGTTACTCCACCGACTTTGCGTAAACGAGCAGCCTTGCTTCAGTGCGGCGCTCTGCGACATCCAAAATCCTAACAGGTTGTTCTTTGTATGTGAGATCTTCCTTCAGCTCAATTGACTCCAACGGGTCCGCTTCTTCCGCACACGAAGACACTTCTTCACCGAGAGACATGAAAGACATCATGCACTCGCTAACGATCGCAGTAGCTCCAACTGGTACGCAACTTCTCCACGGCTGCCCAAAACCTTGAATGGACCCACATACCTTGGAGCAAGCTTCCTTTGGTGTGGAATCTCTTAACACCTCTCGAGCGGAGTAACTCAAGATACACAAAATCTTCTCGTTCAAAGCTAAGGTCACGACGACGATTATCGGCATAACTCTTTTGCTCGGATGGGCTATCTTTAACCTCTCTCGATCATAGCAACTTGTTCTTCTTCTGAATAATATCCGCCCGAACACTACACGCTCATTGTCTCGACTAATTCAACGGAGTTCTGCGCAGTACGACCGCATGAGCTTCAAATGGTGACATCTCGCAAACCGGCTTGATAATCGTTGTTGTACGAGAATTCGTGATACGGCAAACTTTTATCCCAACTCGTAGCATTAGCTAAGGCACGTGCTCTCAACATATCTTCTAATATCGGTTGACTCTTTCATCATCCATCCATGCGTGGATGATAAGCGAAGATCAAATTTAGATGAGTTCCCAGGGCTTCATGTAGACTCTGCCAAAAACGAGAGGTGAATTGAGATCCTCGATCTGACACTATCTTCTTAGGCACACCGTGCAGACTGACGATTTTTGACATATACAATTCCGCCAAGCGGTCTCCTGAGTAAGTGGTTTTGACTGGCAAGAAATGGGCAACCTTAGTCAAACGATCCACTATTACCCAAATCGAATCATAACCTGATTGAGTCTTGGGTAATCCGGTAATAAAATCCATACCGATCTCTTCCCACTTCCATTCTGGTATCTTCGGCGGTTGTAGCAATCCTGCTGGTCTCTGATGTTCGGCCTTTACTTTCTGACACACGTCGCATAAGGCAACGAACTCGCGACGCCTCGATTTAAGTTTGGCCACCAAAACTTATTCTTAACATCCTGATACATCTTAGTGCTTCCAGTGGTGAATTGAATACTTTGAGTCATGGGCTTCCTTCAGAATCAGCTGTCTTAATCCATCCATATCTGGTACACAGATACGTCCATTGATCCACAGTATATCCTGATCATCTATGGTGAAGTCTTTAAATTTTCCTTCTGACATCTTCTTCTTGAGATCAGCAAACTCAGAATCCTTAGGTTGAGCTTCACGAATCTGTTTCTCCAGAGTAGACTGCACTTCCAAATTGGCCACAAATCCTTCCGGAACAACTTCTAGCTGTAGCTTCTGGAATTCCTCCTCAAGTTCCGGGCAAATCTCTTTTGCTTCCAGAGCATTGCAGTAGCTCTTGCGACTCAGTGCATCCAGAACTACATTGGCCTTACCAGATGGTAATGGATTCCAAGGTTATAATCCTTTATTAATTCCAACCATCTTCTCATCTCATGTTCAAATCGGATCGAGTGAATATGTACTTGTGCTCTTATGATCCGTGTAGACTTCACAGCGATTACCGATGAGATAATGTCGCCAAATCTTCAAAGCATGCACTACGGCAGCTAATTCCAAATCATGGGTAGGATAATTCTCTTCATGAGGCCTTAATTGCCTTGACGCATAAGTTTACAACTCTTCCTTCTTGCATAAGGACACATCCTAATCCTTGACGCCAAGCATCACAAGAGATATCAAAATCCTTACTAATATCAAGCAAAACTAGCATCAATAAGTCGACGCTTCTTCAATTCTTGAAAACTCTCTTCACAAGTGGGGTCCAAATAAACTTCTTCTCTTTCTTCAACAATTGCGTAAGAGGTTTAGCAATCGTTGAGAACCCTTCAATGAAACGACGATAGTATCCTCGCCATTCCCAAGAAACTACGAATTTGAGTAACCGCCTTGGCCGCTCCCAATTCATTACTGACTTTAACCTTTCCGGTCAATTGCTACTCCTTCTATTTGTCATTACATGACCGAGAAAATCAACTTTCTTCTTCCAAAAGTCACACTTGCTGAACTTGGCATACAACCGATGTCCTCTCGAGCTTCTAGGATTAATCTCAAATGTCCTGTATGTTCTTCTTCTGACTTTGAGTATACCAAAATATCATCAATGAATACTACCACGAACTTATCCAAATATTCCATGAATACTTTGTTCATCATGTTCATGAAATAGGCAGGGGCATTAGTCAATCCAAAAGACATGACTAGAAATTCATAATGTCCATACCGGTTGAGAAAGCGGTCTTTGGTACATCCTTAGGACAAATCTTCAATCGATGATAACTCGATCGCAGATCGATCTTAGAGAATACTCCGGCTCCTTTCATTTGGTCGAACAAATCATCTATTCTGGGCAATGGGTACTTGTTCTTGATGGTGACTTCGTTGAGAGAACGATAATCGATACACATTCTCATACTTCCATCTTTCTTCTTGACGAACAAAACAGTGCTCCCCATGGCGATTTAACTAGGTCTTACAAAACCTTTCTCCAAGAGTTCTTCTATCCGCTTCTTCATTTCCACAAGTTCATCGACCGCATCCGATAGGGTCTCTTGAAATTGGTGTCGTTCTCGGCACTAGATCGATGACAAATTCAATGTCACGGTCCAAAGTGGCATTCCCGTAATTATTCGAAATACATCCGGGTAATCTCGACTACGTGTACGCCTTCCAAAGAAACCGTCTTCGATCGTTGACTACCAAATGTCCATCACGCATCGAGGTGGCTAGAAATTCTACTTTCTTTCCCTGTGGTATCCTCAATTGTCACGGCTCTTCGCCACAATCTAGCATCGCTTTATGTTTGGATAACCAATCCATACCAAGGATGACATCTATGGTCCGAGTGTCTAGAACTATTAGGTTGGCTAGAAACTCAACTCCGACTATGAGTAGCCTAGCTCCTAAACATCCAACTTTAGAACTTAGCTCGCTCCAGCGATTGGACTAACAGAGTATGCTTAAGATGCATAACTTCCAATTTGTTCTTAGTTGCAAAATTCCGTAAACAAACGAATGCGAAGCTCGTAATCAAACGAATCGATGCAGTAATCGAATTTACTAGAACTTACCCAAGATAACGTCGGGTGCTTCTTGGGCTACTTCAGAGTGACGTGGTTGACACGCCTCGACCACCGATGGCGGTGCTCCTCCGGATTGACCGAGCTTGAGAAGTTCCTTGATGGTTGCCTTGTAATCGTGTCTTGGCCGTGTGTTCCCAAGGTTGAAGCGCATCGAGTGATAGTCCCATTCTGCGGACATCGGTTGGCGAAATGCCTGGCCGACGGCTGTAAAGCAAACTCGTTGTATTCTCGTGGGTTGCTTATTGGATTGGGGTTGGTAGTGCGAGGTTGCGAAAGTTACGAGCAATCGGGCGAGGTCTTGAAGTTAGTGCGGTGGTCCGATGCACTCGTGGTGGAAAACGGCTAAACTGCGGTGGAATCATTCTTGCCCTCGGTGGGGTTGGTGACTTCCTTGCCGAGCCATCTCGCGCTACGATGATCTTCCAATTCCTTGCGCTTATCCTCTAGAATCAAAGCCTTGTTGATCAACTCTTGAAAATCGGGAAAGGTGTGGGCGATCAAGTTGACTTGAAGTCCGATGTTCAATCCTTTCGTAAAACGACTCGACGAGCCTTGTCGGTGGCGACATCTTCTGCAAAGATATCGAGCAAGTTGAGAGAATTTGTTGAGGTAGTCGATCATCGACATTCCTCCTGCTTGAGAGCACGAAATTCATCCTTCTTCGATCCATGATTCCTTCCGTACATGATAATCGCGTAAAAGGTTGTGAACTCTTCCCAAGTAATATCTTACGGCTGCCCATGCGCCGCACGAAGTTTTCCCACCATTCGGCAAAGAATGCCTTCCATCCGTGAGAGGCGCATGAACCTTTTCATGATCGCCGCATTGAGTGATCGCAGCTTTCTCTCAATAACACGGCTAATCATCGCCTTCTACCGTGAGACATGTCCGTAAAAGTTGGTGGACGAGTCCTCATAAACTCCGCCAACTTGATGATCCATTGTGACCATGAGCAATCGGGCTCCATTGTGATGCCGATTGTTGTTGCTCGTTATTCATAGCTTGCATCCGATTCATCATGGTGTACATCACCGGTCCGAGTGCCATGAATGCTCCAAAATTTCGCAGATCGATCAAGGTGCTTGTGGTGGAACCGCTTCGGGATTTGCTCTCGCCCTTCCGATCATCGAGTATCGTAACCACTTGCGCAGCCTTGACGAGTCCGAACCATCCGTGAATCTCCAAGGGTTAGATAAGGTAGCAAGCACGTGATAAGTTGTAGAACTAAGCGGGAGGTAAACCCAACAACATATTTTAGGAAAACTCAATCAAACTCTTATATTGATTAAGATAATAGTATGGCTTGCAACAAATGCCTAAGGGCCTTTGCAACTCATACTTGCACACAAAAATAAGGACGAACTTAAGCACACCAAACTACCGCCTAAAGGGCGACTCAAGACATAAACCTGGTTAAGCTCAAACAACGCGAATGACTACTCAATCAAATAGCCTCCGCAGCTTTGACGGTGCTCCCGCCGTGAGACTCGAAGTGAGCCGCATCCTCGCAAATGATCCCGATGTCCCGGATGGTGCAATAGGAGCAGTGTCCCCGTGCAAAGTGGGGTGGTTCCTCCGGCTCACGCCTCTGTTGGCTCTTCGGTTCTCGCGGTCCATCGCCTTCTTCGGGTCTTCCTCTTGATGTCTTCTTCGTGATCGTGTCGCCCATAAAGAGTTTCTTCTAATATGGCGATCCTTTCTTCTCTCAAGAGTCTCATAGGTACACTCACTCTGTGGCGCTAACTCCAACGATTCTTCCCGAGCAGCGCCGCGAATCGGGCGAGATGCACGACGGTGGCGTTGTCTTCTCCCTCCGTAGACTAAAACGTGCAAGCAAGATCCACGCCGGAAGTGCGGGATGATAACGGAAAAATGTGTCACGGCTCTCGAGAGTAGATGTTGCAGATCCTCGATGGCAAGGCGTGAAGACTCGGATTGCTTCAATCCAAATACTCCTTCGAGCCGAGATGTTCAATGGTTTACTCGCCTTGGTGTTCGCCTGGCGTAGATGGTCAAATGGCGATTACTCCACGATCTCTACTGCTCACAATCCAAGCACCGCCACGGTACAATGGACGATCGAACCCTCCAAGTACTTGTAGCAACTTCCAAAGCTCGTGGCAAGTCCTCCCTTACGCCTCCATAACTCAAGACGAGGCATCCGTCAAGATGGACAAGGATATGAAAACAACTTTAAAACAATGGGAGAGAAAGAATTTCAGCAGATAGTTGAGTCAAGAGAGACATGAGATGAGTTAAAGAGTTCAATTAATCTTGCAAGTTAATATTTGCTTTAGAAAATAGTTTTGGACTCACTAAGAACGGCCAATCTAACTAGGGTCAAGACCTACAACAAGATGGCTCGATACCACCTCTGTCGGGACCCCAATATGCAACTGACCCTCTGTATTCTCGCACTAGTCCAGATCACGCTAGTGCACACAAGGTCAACATTAATGAAATATCACATCCATACAACGAATATAAGAATAAACGAGTACCTTTAAATAACAAATAATCGTTGGGACCTTACTACGAAGTTTTACATTTATTAAGCCATGCAAGGTCGATAATAAAGAAATAAACTGCAATGAAACGAAATAAACTCCGGTGGCTCCCATCAATTTACCACAGCAACCGATCGATCAAGACCCTAACGCTCAACCTTCGAGAACTCTTCTTCAAAAGCAAAGATTTACTCCTCCACTTCGCTGATTTGTTTAGCAAGAGTGAGTACACACCGCACTCGCAAGTCATACCACGTAATGCATTTATACAAGATGGCTTATTCCAAAGAAATGGCTTCGTGGTTATTTTGCGTAAATGCAACATTTGCAATTTATTACAAAATAATAGATTGAAAGCATAATTCAAAACAAATAGACAATAATAAGTTAACAATTGATTTCACAAAGTACACATAGTCTAATCAAGTTCTTTCACACAATGAACAAGTTATCTCACACGGTGACCCTTCCCAATTGTTTTATGAAAAACTACCCTCGTGTGAAATTCAGAGCATGTCCATAACCGAGGACGCGCTATTCGAATAGATTGGTTTAAACACTCGCAGAGGTTGTACACTTTACCCACACGATGAAATCAATCGGATCGAGTTGATCACAACAAAACCTTTCGAGACTTCATCTCAAACAATGACACTCTGGTGTGCTTTATCGCCGTCCAATTTGTACACACACTTGGAACGACACACACCATTGGACAGGATGCAATAATCGCCTCTGCGATGTGACATATCACACCTCCAATTTCATCATATACCTTAAATACAACCTCGAGTTGTCAATGTTAAGACTCCATAACTTACTAAGTCAGCCCACCCATACTAGGCATGTGGTCGCAAGAAGGCCCACCAATGGCGCACAAAGTTAAGTCCTTAATTGACCAAGGCAAGACTTCCATTTAACCCAAATCACAAAGTTTAATAAGCACACACCCACTATTCACACAGAATCCACCACTTGCCTCGCCTAAATCTTTTCCCACCCGCTGATTAAGTGCAACACATGCCATCAACGAGTAATAGCACACAAAGACACACAGTTTCATCACACGGTTCCATAATCACTTAGTCAAGTTTATAATTGCAACTCTCACATGAAATGATGACTCGTGGCATGGCTAAGGCCTAATCGTATCTAACCAACCCACGCTGGTGCTACGATAATACCAACTAATAATTAACCAACCTAGGGTGACAAAAGATTATGGCATACAATAGACAATGTGGCATAACAATTTGGATTAATAACTATACCCAAAAGCATTTAAATAAATACTTGAAATAGAATGCAATACATTGAAACAAAGTATTTTAAAAACTCGGGTTCAAAATGATCAAAGGTATAACTTGCCTTGGAATAGATCTAGATATTGGTCTTGGTCTTGAGGTGCTCCTTCTTCTCGCAAAATTCTCAAGTATCGACGCCTACTCGCAAACTAGACAAAAGAAACAAAACAAATAAATAACAGAGGCAAAACAAACTCCAAAATTAAATAAAATTCACCATTAAATAGATCTTAATTTTATATGAATTTACAAATTTGAATGGGCTCAATTGGACTTCGGATGCAAAAGATATGGGCTTTGGAAGATTTGAAAATCAATTAAACCCTAATTTGGATTTTCTTGAATTTCCCGAATTATTTTTATAAAGGAAAATCGAATTATTGCGCAATGCTTGCGCCACCGAGAATTTCCGAAAAAGAATTAAAATAAAAATAAAATCGACAGTGGGACCCACTGTCACCTCTCTACCACGGTGGACCAAATCCACCGAGCCGGCGAAAGCCGACGCTGAAACCAGAGGCGTGGCGATCACGATGCGCACCACGCAGTGACACGCCAGCGCAGCGCCGACTGGTCAGACACGCATGGGCCCACGTCACCGACGCCGGCAGCGTCTTGGATACCGACAACGGCGAACGGTGGCGACTTCGGTGAGGAAGGCCAGCGCTCGGGTAGCTCGCACGCGCACTGGTGACGCCTGATTTGGCGCTGGGACGTCTGGGGCCGCGGAATTGGCGCCGAGCGGAAGAGGGTGATCGGGTTTTGCCCGCTGAACTCGGTGGCGCCGAGCGATGTTGAGGGTTCCCAGAAAGCCTCGGCGATGGGGATGCCGACGGCGTAGTTCCCGGGTAGAGCGCCACCGGTGGCGTAAGTGGAGCTTTTTGCGGCGGCGCCAAAAGCTACAAACTCAATTAAGGCGCGCTAGGACTTTAGGAGGGCGAGGGTGGCGGCTCGGGATCGGGAGCAGGAGGGGGACCTCGTGGGGTTTTATAGGGTAGGGGACGACGAGGGTAGAAACGCCTAAATGAGTCCGCTTTGCCACGATCGGGAGATCCAAAATAATGGAGATTGAGGGGAGTCTGAGGGGGAAACAGTAGAGATATGCGCGCGATAGGAGGGAGTTCGCTCAGTGCGATTGCGCGAGAAATCACAAGGCTGCGCAATTGTTTGACGAAAGCTCCTTCGCGTAAAATGGCGACAGGGGAAAAGCGGGAGGAAGAAGAAGGCGCATGGGGACGACGACTCGGTGGGGTCCCACCGGTCACGAGAGAGGGAGCGCAGCGTGGGCGAAGCAAAGAATGGGCGATGTTGATCCAATGGTCGGAGCGAGCAAGAGCGTCGCTGCGTCCGACGGACACGCTGGCGGAGATCCAATGCGGGCAAGGCGGCGAACGCAGCGCGCAGGCGATTGCGATCCAACTACCGGGAGTGAGCGCTCGAATAGTGTTGGGCTCGGCCCAAAGATCGTTCAAGGAATTTAAAATAGATTTTCTTTTTAATAAATCCAGAAAATGCAAATAGCAATTAGAAAATAGCAAATGACTTTGGAAAAATTCCAGAAAATTCTATAAAATATATCCAAGCATATAGAATCTAAATAAAATAATTTTGGCAATTGTTGGTGTTGGGATTAAGCACATTAAATCAATTTGTCCTTAAAGTCCATATTAAGCTTTTTAAATTAATATTCCAATAAATCCAAATGGTGAATTTTCCCACTACTACTATTTAAAAGATTTTTAAAGCTCTGAAATTTGGGATGTTACAATATTCACATAATGTCATTAATTACCAAAACACATTTTTAGGGGCCTAGATGCTTTCAGCCGCCCTCCTTCCTTATCTCCGGCAGCTACCGCCATCAGATCCACCACCGCCTCCTAATCTTCGTGTTTCTCATTGTCCCTGCCCACCCCACTGTCGTTCTCAATGACCTCACATAAGCGACAGCATCGGGATGCTCTATTGATGGAAGAGGGAGATGTATTGGTGATAGGGTTGAGAGGATGCCCTAGCACTATAACACTATGTGAGGTGGTGGAGAGGAAGAACCATAGTAGTGGAGCAGGGGGTGACGGAGGAGATCAGGACCAGACGATGTCGCGGCACTAGGCCAACTGCACTACTATATAAAATATCTTCACAAACGGTTCAAAATCGTCATCACATACAGTTTTGTGAGCTGTCTGAGTTTATGGGTCAGTAATAACATAAGGTTATCACAAACGGTTTTTGAACCAACTGTGATGCAGACTATCATAGACGGTTATTAACTCAGAACCGTCTGTGATAGTTGATGTATCACAGACGGTTTGTCCTAAGGAACCGTCTGTGATAGCTGATCTATCACAGACGATTTCATCTACAAGCCGTCTGTTATTGTCATGTATCACAGATGGTTTGTCCAAGGGAACCAGATAGATGATTTCACCCTTTTCTGTTATTCATTTCACCTTTGTATGTGTAACTGTGTTCATGCCGGTCAATTCCTCACTTGCGTCCCAGGGTCCTACCATTCCATTCATGATCTATTCTCTATAAAATCTTAAGTAGTGACTGCTTGTACATTTAAAACCAGCTTCATAACAGTTTTAAAGGTACAAGCAGCTACTGCTTAAGATTTTATAAAGAAATCAGGAATGGAATGGTAAGACAATGGGACCTAAGTGAGGATAATTGACCGGCATGAACATGGTTAAACAGACAAAGGTGAAATGAATGACGAGAGGCAGGTGAAGAGGTGTAGTAGTAGTTTTTACTCACTGGGGAGGAAGAACCACAGCCAGGGAGGAGCTATTGAACAACCAAACTGGACATCAAGGGCTAGAACAGGTACTATAGTAAAGTTATATGCATATCATATTCATATCTAAGGAACCATGAAATCCTTGATAATAATCCCACAAGTGAAACAGCTTGGTTGTAATTCTCACAGAACCATGAAATTAGTGATTATGTTAGATTAACACATGGGCAACCTAATCTTTGTAGAGCATAGTCAGATTCTGATGCAATGATAGCCAGCAAAAGACTCCATGAAAGGAAGCATTGCACTAATTAGCTAATATCTTTGATCTAATTGATTTTGACAAAACAGTTGGTACTAATGTATGAGTTTTGGTAATAGCACAAGCACAACAGTATGAGCATCTTCAAGCATGAATCAAGAATAAAATTTTCTCAACACCATAACACACATTACAGCTCGACGTCGCTACAACACCACAACAAACGTCACAACAGCTCGGTTCACATGAATACCAACAACACAAACCAATAGATGATAGATCTGTCTTACCTCTACATTGCCAGTGTCGGTGGTGAGGTAGCCGAGGCCGAGATCTGTGGATAGGTAGCCGAGGGGAGGTCAGTGGAGAGGTAGTCGGCCGGGTTGCACACGCCTGGGGGAGGACGAAGAGGGGAAGACAAATCTGGCAGTGGGGAGGTGGATTTGGGAGGGAGAAGGTCGATTGGATCGGCGGCGGCACCATAGTTGTGTCATGACGGTGGCACTACACAAGACACTCTTATCGTAAGAGTGTCTTGTGCAGTAAACCGTGGTGTCACAATCGACGGCGATGGGAAGAAGGGCGGCGTCGGCGACAGGGTCGGGGAGAAGGCGCAACTTGGGGGCGGTCATCGGGGAGGAGGCTTCGGGCGGCGGCGTCGAGCTTAGGGGCTCTCGGGTGGGGAGGGAAACGGGCGAGAGTTAGGGCGTAAACCCTAGCGGGGTCCTACTAATAAAGGGATATCACAAATGATTCTATTATCGAACCGTCAGTGATACTTATCACAGACAGTTCCATAATAGAACCGTCTGTGATATGGTCTCATATCACAAACAGTTCTATAATAGAACCGTCTGTGATACGGTTCTAATAAATAACTTTACTCGTCGGATGCCGGAGACCCTCGCATTGGTCCATCGGAGGAGGATCTCTAGCCGACCGATGATGGCCGCTATGGTCTCCGGTAGATCAAAGGGCCTAGAATGGATGGCATTGCTAACGGAAGCCTTGTCCGCAGCTTGGGCCAAGTTTGCGACCAGAGAGGTGTGAGTAGACAACCACAATGTAGGCTAATACGGCCAGCACGAGAGGAGACGTTGGCGCTGGAGAGGAAGAAGAGGGGGAAGCTATTTTCGACCAGAGCATGCAGTTTGAAGAAATAGGAGGTTTGTGAGAAATCCCTTTCAGAAACAGAGATGTCTATTTATAAAATGTGGGAGCTGTAGCGACCGGCGCTTGAGATGAAGAGATACAATGGCAGCCGTAGTGACCGGCACGAAAGACAAAGAGATGACGTGGTGTGTTTAAATGAGCAATCGGATGACGTGGTATCTGTTTTTAATATCACAGACGGTTTTAAGAACAAACCGTGTGTGATATTAAACCGTCTGTAATAATTACCTCTTCACTGATGGTTCTTAGCGCAGCTAGTAACACAAAAGGCTGCTAAACAAAAACCGTTTGTGATTGTATTTAATACTGACGGTTTTGTTCAACCGTCTGTGATGAGGCGTCCAATAATAGCCTTTTTGTAGTAGTGCTTCCTCCTCATCCGAGTTTGTATGCTCGCCTACACAACCCACACCTTCTCCTTTCGGTTGGTTGTTGAGGGTATTTCTAAATTTGTTGCAACATTCTTTCTCAATTGTTGCACGATATGTTTCATTTTGTTTTGCAATGTATCCTCCTGGAAAGTTGTATTGAGTTGTTTTTCGTTGCAGTGATTGTGTGATGTGTTGCGTATGATCATCTTTTTTTGTTGTAGTAGAGATTGTGATTCTCAATTTGTTGTGAACATTTAATACTATAATTGCATAAGCAATTTAAAAATGTTACCACTACTGTTTGCAAATGTTGTAGTGTGTAAGGTTGTAATTTTTTTTCTCCAGTAGAAGGCCTGTATCTAGCCCAATCCAAGCAGTAGAAAAAGCCCAAGATCAGGAAATTCCAGCCCAGCCTGTCAATTTATTCAGAAAAGGCGGGGGGCGAAAAATGGGACGGGCTCATCGCTAATGTTGGGTTCAGATCAGTCAGCCTATTTATAGCCCATCATCTCATCTTGAGTGGGCCGCCAAGCCCAACACCACAACTGGTGCACCGAAGAGAACAACAAAGTTAAGGTAGCGGTCAGCCGCACCACTAGCATAGAACCAGTCCATAGACCACCGTTACACAACCCCACCAAACCAGTCATCACGCGCCTCGAGGCTTCCGGTCCCCACTGCACCCCCATGCACCGGGTCCACGCAGACCCTTCGCCGCGCGGCGAAAGATCCGAGCCGCGACGGGCTCGTGCGCCGGCGGGCTCGCGCCCACCCGGCCTATAAGTACCCCCTGGCCCCTCGCTTCGCGTCTCATAGAGCTACTCCCCGAGCCGCGCGATGACGTGGCGCCCCTCCGCACCACCACCACCACCACCCACCTCACTAAGCCCCCAACACCACCGCGCTCCGACCAACCCCCTTCTAGAAGCTTCCAAACCCTAGAGGAGGAGGAGCGCGGAGACCGAGCGGCCGGGGAGGAGCTTCGGGATGGCGAAGGCGAGGAAGCAGAAGCCCGACGGCGGCGGAGGCGGAGGCGCCACCGTGCTCCACCAGAAGCTGTGCCTCTCCATCGACATGGATAACCAGCTGATCTACGGGTGAGCCACGCCACCGCTTAATGTCCCCAAATTGCTTCGATCCCCTCGTGCCCGTGCCCTAATGCGTGCGATTTTAGCTGCCTTTTGGGGATGCTTAGTGGGGGTGATGGTTCGAGGTGCGAGGGTTAGGGTATGGAGCTCGCGATTGGGTAGTACATTGGTGCTGCGAGCGTTTGGGTTTGGGTTTGTGTTTTGGAGTTTGAATTGTTTGGTGGATTTGTACTATAATTGCTGGAATTGTGCAATGCTATGGGTCACCAGTTCAAAAAATCAACTGTGGTCTTGTCTGATTGTGTATGGATGGGAACTAATTGAGTAATGAGTACACTTATTTTGGTAGTGCAATGTGATTGCTTGACAGTGTTTGGTGAGGATTTGTTATTTTTGTAGTGGTGGATTGCTCAATTCGTGCGTGTGTTTCTATGGTTGTATAACTCTGTGCGTTACCTATGCAAAACTAGTGTATCTTTTGCAAAACAACAATTACTGGCTTTAGCCAATACCCAATAGCAACCTGAGTTGTTTAAACTGTTGTAAAGGAGGTTTCGGTTAGCTGATATAACCATGTACGGTAGTCCTGGGCCTGCTTAGCAATTCATTTCCTTTCTCGTAGCTTACTGGATTCATGTAAGAGAAGACACATATTAGTTAAGGCACATTGGGAGGAATGCATGAATTTTGCAGGAAACATTTAATTCCCACGGGATTCCTACAAAATTCCTGCATTTCAAACGTGCCTTAAATGGAGTGGAACACTGCTGAAACAGCCAATTTATCCTTTATAGATTGTATTGGTACCAGCTGGCTCCACTGCCCATGTGCAAAATCTCAAGCTAGTTATGTAGTTAACAGCTAAATTTCTTGCTGTTGGGGTCAGTCTGAGTGAATGCATGTAGTGGACTAGTGGTTTGCTGTATTAAGAGAAAATTACATGGTAGAACCTACAGGAAATACTGGAAGCAAGTTTTGGTAAAAAGTAGGAGCTACGTTGTAGTTCCTTTATATGTACATGTGAGGTCCGCGTTTCTGTGAAAACTGCAGTTTCTTAATTGGTAGCACTTGGTTTTGGTAAACATTAAATGTGCTTTGATGATTCAATATTTTCCGGAGGAAATTTAAGTTTTCCATGTGAAATTAGTTCACTTGATTTGAACAATCTAAATAGAGGGAATGGAATACTTGAATTGTTTGGAGAAATTGGAGAACTTGTGGCTTTTATGGACACAAAGTGCACCGCTACCTTCTATAGCTACCAGAGTTGTTTTAATTTAGCTGTTTGTTAGGATTGCTCGACATGATTTATCACATCAGTTGATCTCTCACTGGGCATGCAAGAACGAGAGATAAAAACTGTGCTTCTATCACGGTCCGGTCTTACCGGTCGGTCCGAACGGAACCCTACTGGTTTTCCGCTTAGTAAATTCAAATTCTAGTTTTGAATTTCGACTGGTTTTTAAGCAAATTCAAATGAATTCTATCCAGTTTTTTTAGGTAGAATCCCAGAACCTACGATAACCGTCAGTTATCGTTTCCGCTAGTCACCCAGAATCGCTTGTTCGGTTTTTTAACCCTGCATGTAACTAAGGTTCCAGTGATTCTAGGTCTGCTGCAGATGAATTGATTCTCAGATTATTGGATGCAAGATTGTACATCTGAACATAGTCCATGTTTTGACTTTTGAATGTGAGTATGCTCATTGGATAATTGGGTGAATGATGCCCAACTGAACACTCTGACCTGGAATTTGGTAGTACATTAGCGTCATTTTCTTTAGGTGAATTGCATTCAAGTTATGAATAAAACATAAACAATCGTAAGAGCACACATACGTTACATACATTTTGTTTAATGGTGTAGTTGGCAGTGTTATCTGTGTTAGATTTTGGGAGAGAATAGAGGAGTAATGGCTGAATTGTTAGTTCTATTGCAAGAGCCCAAGGGGCAATATATAGTGTACAAGAGAAACCCTAGACTAAACTACAATTACATAACTACTCCTAACACTTACATGACTATTACACTACTACCCTTAACACCCTATTCAAACTCAATGCGTATGCAATAGCATTAATTTTGAAGAGGACGACACTAAAATAAAAGATAAATTCGAAGTTCGGGCTTGAAGATGCTGTTGAAGTATGCAACTCTTGAACAAAAATTGCCATTTGGCTCTTCACACACGAATGTCTTGATTTGGAGATATTGAAACCGACAGGAATAAAGAGATATGTCAAATCAAACCGATGAAAAGAGAAATAGAGATGAAGACGCGAACCAGATCCACCTACCCAAGAAGTGAGGTGACGGTGTCGAATCTGACGCTCAACGAAGGCAAAGACGACAGACCAGAGTGTAGCAAGATGGCTACAAGAGAGGACCAAGAGGACAAAGTCGCATCAACAACGATGAGGGGGTGACCGCACTCAATCCAATGGACGGACCGCGACAATCCGAAAAGGAAGAAGCAATCGGCTGATCGACAAAGGATATGATCAACTGGCACGACTTCGACGAACTCAAAGAGAGATACAGTGGACTTGGATGGACTCGATGGAAATTAAAGGAAAGTAGACTTAACATACTGGGATACTAGTAGTAGCAGCGATTACACATCTCCAAACAGCAAGTAGCGACTTGCCGCAGCTCATAACACATAGCAGCCTACTTGTATGGTCCAAAAGAGCAACCAAGAACCAGCCTCAAGAAACGATCAACAACAAGGGTTGTTGTCCAGTGATATAGAGAGGTGGAGGTGCGCAAGCGAGGAAGAAACACCCACAGCAAACGACAAAAAAGGAGTGTGGAATTGTGGGTGTCTTCTGTTGCCAAAAAGACAGGAGACCACAGAGGTGGGCAAGGGTGTCGATGAAGTGGTGACTAGAACAGAGAGAGCTGGAGGCGGAGCAGCTGCAACTTAGAGGAAGCGGCCCGTCGAAGCCAAAAATGGTGGAGATGGCTGGCGATGATGAGGAAGCGGGAGATGGCCAGCGGTGATGAAGATGTTGGAGGGCAACAGAGCGATGGTTGGGCGGAGAAGAGGACGATGGCTGGGTGTGGCGACCTGTCGGTGGAGATAGGGATGCAGAGGCCGACGCCGTTCTGTGCGGCGGTAGTAGAGAGGTGCTGCCCCGTGGCACTGAGTACCGTGCGCCAGAGGAGGCCCGTTGGGATGGTGGCCACGAAGCAGAGCCGATGGAGTTGGAGGCGGTTGATCCATTGGCGACGGAGGCGTGGACGGTTGGATTCGGCAGTGACGAGGTCGAGGATGGTGGAGTTGACCTTGATCTCGCTGAGGTCAATGGCGATGATGTGGGCCTCGGCGATCATGACGCGATGGAGGAGACGTACCATCATAGGCGTCGCAGTCGCGAGAGAATCTCATGGCCATGGCGGCGTCGAAGGTGAGGGGATGAGGCCGAGGCATCGGGCGAGGAGGACGTCGGCGCCGACGATGGATCTCGCTCGACTGCCGGATCCGTCGCCACCATCGCGCCACGGACGGATTGAGCCAAAGATGGCGGCGGCGGCGGCGGCAGCGATCTAGCGGAGCTCGAGTGGTCGACGACGACGACGAGGCTCGGATCCGTCGGGATTCGAGGATGGCGGCGACGAGCCGCAGTGGATCTGAGCAGGACCGAGCTTGAGCCTCGTGGCCTCGAAGGTGACGGCGGTAGCTGGAGTGTGACGCCGTGGATGTCGAAGCGCGCCTCGTTGTTGGCGGAGATGATGAGGAAGCGGGAGATGGCCAGCGGTGATGAAGATGTTGGAGGGCAACAGAGCGATGGTTAGGCGAAGAAGGGACGATGGTCGGTCGTGGCGCGACCGGTGGAGATAGGGACGCAGAGGCCGACGCCGTTTTGTGCGGCGGTAGTAGAGAGGTCCGCCCGTGGCGGTGAGCACCGCGGCGCTGAGGAGGCCGCTGGGATGGTGGCCGCGGCGCAGCCGACGAGTTAGGCGGTTGATCCATTGGCGACGGAGGCGTGGACTGTTGGATTCGGCAGTGACGAGGTCGAGGATGGTGGAGTTGACCTTGATCTCGCTGAGGTCAATGGCGATGATGGTCGGCGATATGACGCGACGGAGGAGACGTACCATCACAGGCATCGCAGTCGCGAGAGAATCTCATGGCCATGGCGGCGTCGGCGTGAGGATGAGGCCGAGGCATCGGGCGAGGAGGACGTCGGCGCCGACGATGGATCCTGGCACGATCCGCCGGATCCCGTCGCCCACCATCGCGCCAGCGGACGGATTGAGCCAAAGATGGCGAAGCGGCGGCGGCGACGACAGATCTAGCGGAGCTCGAGTGGTCGACGACGACGACGCAGGCTCGGATTCGTCACGGATTCGAGGATGGCGCGACGAGCCGCAGCCGATCCGGCAGACCGAGCTTGAGCCTCGCGTGGCCTCGAAGGTGACGGTATGGCCGGAGTGGCGCGCCGTGGATGTCGGGCGCCTCGTTGTTGGCGAGATGATGAGAAGCGGGAGATGGCGGTGCGTGATGAAGATGTTGGAGGGCAACAGAGCGATGGTTGGGCAGAGAAGAGGACGATGGCTGGCTGTGGCGACCTGTCGGTGGAGATAGGGACGCAGAGGCCGACGCCGTTCGTGCGGCGGTAGTAGAGAGGTGCCGCCCCGTGGCGCTGAGTACCGTGCGCCAGAGGAGGCCCGTTGGGATGGTGGCCGCGAAGCAGAGCCGACGGAGTTGGAGGCGGTTGATCCATTGGCGACGGAGGCGTGGACTGTTGGATTCGGCAGTGACGAGGTCGAGGATGGTGGAGTTGACCTTGATCTCGCTGAGGTCAATGGCGATGATGGTCGGCGATATGACGCGACGGAGGAGACGTACCATCACAGGCATCGCAGTCGCGAGAGAATCTCATGGCCATGGCGGCGTCGAAGGTGAGGGGATGAGGCCGAGGCATCGGGCGAGGAGGACGTCGGCGCCGACGATGGATCCTGGCTCGATCTGCCGGATCCCGTCGCCCACCATCGCGCCAGCGGACGGATTGAGCCAAAGATGGCGAAGCGGCGGCGGCGACGACAGATCTAGCGGAGCTCGAGTGGTCGACGACGACGACGAGGCTCGGATCCGTCGGGATTCGAGGATGGCGGCGACGAGCCGCAGTGGATCTGAGCAGGACCGAGCTTGAGCCTCGTGGCCTCGAAGGTGACGGCGGTAGCTGGAGTGTGACGCCGTGGATGTCGAAGCGCGCCTCGTTGTTGGCGGAGATGATGAGGAAGCGGGAGATGGCCAGCGGTGATGAAGATGTTGGAGGGCAACAGAGCGATGGTTGGGCAGAGAAGAGGACGATGGCTGGCTGTGGCGACCTGTCGGTGGAGATAGGGACGCAGAGGCCGACGCCGTTTTGTCGTGATAGTAGAAGTGCCGCCGTGGCGCCGAGTACCGCGTCTTGAGGAGGCCCGTTGGGATGGTGGCATGGCGAGCCGACGAGTTAGGCGGTTGATCCATTGGCGACGGAGGCGTGGACTGTTGGATTCGGCAGTGACGAGGTCGAGGATGGTGGAGTTGACCTTGATCTCGCCGAGGTCAATGGCGATGATGGGGGCCTCGGCGATCATGACGCGACGGAGGAGACGTACCATCACAGGCATCGCAGTCGCGAGAGAATCTCATGGCCATGGCGGCGTCGAAGGTGAGGGGATGAGGCCAGGCATCGGGCGAGGAGGACGTCGGCGCCGACGATGGATCCTAGATCGATCCGCCGGATCCCGTCGCCCACCATCGCGCCAGCGGACGGATTGAGCCAAAGATGGCGAAGCGGCGGCGGCGACGACAGATCTAGCGGAGCTCGAGTGGTCGACGACGATGACGAGGCTCGGATCCGTCGGGATTCGAGGGTGGCGGCGACGAGCCGCAGTGGATCTGAGCAGGACCGAGCTCGAGCCTCGTGGCCTCGAAGGCGACGGCGGTAGCTGGAGTGTGACGCCGTGGATGTCGAAGCGCGCCTCGTTGTAGGCGGAGATGGCGACGCCGAAGTAGATGGAGACCATGTTGAGCATGGAGAACGACCTGAATGTCTTCTTGAAGAGCACCTTGATGGAGTAGATGACAACAAGCATGAGCGCCTTGAGCATTTTGGATGAACGACACAGAGCCTGTCAGGGAGGCAGGGTGGTGGATCTGGATCCGGGCGGTTGGGGTAGGGAGACGTGGGGGAGAGGTGGCGAATCTGAGGATTTCATGTGGGAGCGAGAGGGCGTGATGCGACTGGGAGAGGAGATTTGTGGTGGTGGCGACGGCTAGAATAATAGAGGAGATGATTGATGCTGCTACTGACACGAGGCAAAGAAGATGAAGACTACTTGCTACTGCTACTTGACATCAAGAAACTATATATGCTAAAGATAAAAACGAAATCGGGTGCTACTAGACATTGCTCCTCTCGGGGGCGGTTTTGGTGGAAGAAAATGGAGACTAGAGTTTGGATCTAGGCTCTGATACCATGTTAGATTTTGGAAGAGAATAGAGGAATAGGGGTTGAATTGTTAGTTCTATTACAAGATCCAAGGGCAATATATAGTGTACAAGAGAAACCCTAGACTATACTATAATTACATAACTACCCCCAACACTTACATAATCATTGCACTACCACCCTTAACAACTTGGACACGGACACGGGTGTCGGAATCCAACTCAGATTCGGGTATCTGATTCGGTAAGCTCTAGAAAATAGGATTCGAGGATTCGTCTAATATATATTCTTTTATCTTTAAAAATTAAAATAAATTGATTTATACAGTGAAATATTTAATTTAGGTATACTACCACAACACTATATAACTGCCACAAAAGATCCTAGACACTGTTGATATCACCTAGTCACAAGAAAGACTAGCTAAACACCACTCACCTTTTTAAAAATGGTAGCAAAAGCTGTCCTATGCCTCATTACTCGCTAGATGTAAAAATGAATAAAGAACTACTACAGCTGAGGTCTCTCGCAGCTCCTCTAGCCTTCTTCTCCTTCTCTTTCTTCTCATCAGACCAACCTCACTCTCCTTCACATGCTCCTTCGACCAAGCATTACCACCCCACCCCCAACTCTCCTTCCTCAAATAACTCTCCAAATCATGCTAGAGCACCGATATCTCTTTCCTCTTTCTTCTGCAACAGATCTATCTAAACACCGGCATCGAGCTAGTTCTTCCCTTTTGCTCCTCACAAGGACTCTCCATGGGTGTCTGATACGTGTCACAAGGAGTCTGACACGCGTCGACATGGGGATGTGTGTCGATCAACACTTTTTGGACTCGCTTGTCCTGGTAACACTGGTAGTTGGTTTTCATTGTGTAACTCATTGTTTTCCAAATCGCCATAGAGGACCAAGTCAGTGATTTTGTTAAATTATTTATGTTCAAGGCTCAGTCTGTATGAACGATTGTTTTCCCATCGATTGTTGGAAAAACGCAGAAGGGGACCACCTTTCTAGTACTAAGCTCCTATGATGCACGGACACGGATACGTCGACACGACACAACACCGACACAGGAATTCGCCATTTTCCCAAAAATACCGATACGGCGACACGGCTATATATATTTAAATAATAAGAATAAATTACACATATGTATCATTTTTTATGTTTCTTCGTGCTTGCCAAACTGAAATGTTGTAAAGTGTAAAGTAAACTCGGAATATGTACCTCTCAAAGATGACCATTGCCTCTTCATTCTTCTTGCAGTCAATTCATGAATCATGATATGTTCAATTGGTCATATGAATACCATTTTCAGAAATCATAATTCCATAAACCTAGGAAAAGAAATAACATGATCAGCAAGAGTTGCAAGACTATAAAGATAACATATATATATACTTGAATACTTGATTCTTGAAAAATCAAAGGCTCAAAGCAATAGAGCAACAACAATTGATAATTGATAAGCGATAAAAATTAACAAGTAATCAAGTTCAAACATAGAAACTTAAATGCATGGTTCAACCAAAAGCAAGGTGCCACTAGCTAACAGCCCAACATAGGAATTGTTCAACTTAAGTTACATAATAAAATCAAATTCCAGTGGCAAAGCTAAATAAAAGACAGCATGGGACTCTTATTCTTCCACTTCATCCTCATTTTCTTCTTGGATCATCACAGTAGAAGGCTCATCTTCAAACAGCGCACTCTCCAACTCTGGTTCTTCAATAGAGAGTTGAGCAACTTCGAGAATGCCAACACCAGTTAGAGATTCAAAGCTATCTCCTCTCACATCCCACATTCTAGTTGCTCCTGTTTTATATACTTCTGTTCTTCTTGATAGAAGTCTTAAATTATTATGCACAAATACCAAATCTTCAGCACGCCCAGGAGTTAATTTGTTTCTTTTCATGCTATTGATGAAGCTATATGTACTCCAGTTTCTTTCACAACAAGATGAGGCCGGTTGGTTAACCAATTTGAGAGCCAAACTTTGCAGCACAGGAATGGATTGTCCATGATTTACCCACCAATTCATTGGATCAAGGATCCATCTGTCATAAATAGAATCAAAGTCATTGAATTCTCCAAAGCAAGTAGAAAATCTTGCATATTCTTCTTTCACTTTCTTCAAATCTTCAAGCACAGGGAAGAACTTTTTGAAACACTTCATTCTCATTTGTGAAATCTCAAGATTCTTGTGTGGGGGTACACGGCCAACACCAACACCTTCTTGAGTGATCCACTTCTCGCTATAATATCTACAAACAAAAATGGATTAGAACTTTGTGAAACTGAAGTGTTAGCAAAAGCAAAAGGAAGATTTGTAGTTCACCTTGGATTAAATGAATGTGCCAAACAATGGAGTGGAGTGTTGCTTTTTGCCCAATGATCAACCAATATGCTTTGAACAACCGAGTAAAAAGTGGACTCCTCATTGTCTTCCTTACCTTCATGCCTGTATATCACTTTCTTTACATTCTCAATTATTGCATCCCACATCTCATAAATCAGATGAAGGCATGGTGTGTCGTGTTCGCCACACGTATCATTTCATAGATTGGTTCAGTGAATTCAACAATGTAGTTCACCTTGTCCCACCACACATCATTGTGTACTAGTTCTCTAATGGTTTGTGCCATCCCTCTATTGTCATCTCTATATGTTTCCCATTGGTCACTAATCACCATATTTTGGAGAGCCCTCTTGACCATGCAGAACCGCTTCAACATAACCACAACTGAGGCAAACCTCGTTTCAGTAACAACAAGTAACTTCAGCTTGCTAAACTCATTGAACATGGATAGCCTCATGCCATGGTTCATTATAAAATTCTTGATCATATTAGCATCTTCAGAGATCTCAGTTATCCAATGGCACTCATCAAAGATTAATTCATCATCATCAGTTCTTGGCATTTTAGCAGCACAAATACTCTTGAGAGCAAGATTGAGAGTATGAACAACACAAGGAGTCCAAAAAATGTGAGTGTACTTCTGTTGAACAATCAAACCCGCACCTTTGCAATTTGCAGCATTGTCAGTGATGACTTGGACAACACTTCTTGCACCCACTTCTTCAATGACAACAATCAACTTCTCAGAAATGTACTCCTTTGTCTTCACCTCGCCTTCAACTGAGGCAAACCTCGTTTCAGTAACAACAAGTAACTTCAGCTTGCTAAACTCATTGAACATGGATAGCCTCATGCCATGGTTCATTATAAAATTCTTGATCATATTAGCATCTTCAGAGATCTCAGTTATCCAATGGCACTCATCAAAGATTAATTCATCATCATCAGTTCTTGGCATTTTAGCAGCACAAATACTCTTGAGAGCAAGATTGAGAGTATGAACAACACAAGGAGTCCAAAAAATGTGAGTGTACTTCTGTTGAACAATCAAACCCGCACCTTTGCAATTTGCAGCATTGTCAGTGATGACTTGGACAACACTTCTTGCACCCACTTCTTCAATAACAACAATCAACTTCTCAGAAATGTACTCCTTTGTCTTCACCTCGCCTTCAGCATTGATAGCTCGCAAGAACATCGGGGCACCCTCAGAAATAGCGAGAAAGTTAATGAGAGGTCGCCTGTGCGCATCTGACCATCTACCGAACAAATGGTGACACCCTTTTCAGGCCACGTGCTCTGCGTATGCGCCAATAAGTTGTGAGTCCTTTCTTGTTGAAGAAGTGTAGTCCTCAACTTGCTGTACCCAGGTGGGACATAACCAGAAAGTTGGTTATAGCTTGCAGCAAAGTTGTATGACTGTTGAAAATATGGATTTCTTGCTAGATTGAAAGACAATCCTGTAAATTTCACATAACCAAAGTTAGTTAAATGCATATGGTAAGTTGGATAAAATTGAAACAATGATTTCAAGTTGATTGCATACCTCCAGAGTAAAACATCCTTGCAATTTGTGTATCGAGTTGATTGCGCAAATCCATAGCCCAAGCTTTCTCTAATGGTGAAGGAGGTCCCCTCCGCTTCTTGTTCCCCAACATAGCTGAGTCCATGCTGGATGAAGAAACACTAGCACTAACAACACTACCAACAGTTGATGGTGCCAAGGGCACCTCTCTCGGCCTTGTTTTTGCTTGTTCATCCTCAGCCTTTGCAACTTCACTTTTAAACTGAGCAAGAATAGGTATTGTCACCTTAGGACATCTTGATTCCACCATTAGTAATTTTCAGCAAGTGCGCTTTGACTCTAGAGTAGCTACTAGTGCCAACATAATTGCAATACTTGCATCTCCATTTCACATTTTCTCCCCCTTGACCACCCTTGTCTACAACGTCAACATGATTCCACAACAGAGGCTTGAACCTATTGTTGGTGGTTTGCTCCTCTCTAGCACCAGAATTACCGGTTTCCATTTTTCTAAAATGATGAAAAACAAGCAATCAATAACATGTTAACAATTTAACATAAGAACAAGCATCTGCATCAGTGATAGTGCAACATTGCATTCATCTATATTTCTCTACTTCTCTCTGCATGTATGTGCTATACATTTACACTTCTCTCTTCTCTGCAATGAGCCATCAGCATCTGGGCTTTGGCCAGTGGCCACTGGCCATCAGCATCTCGGCTCTGGCAGTGGCCATCAGCCCATCACTCATTACCATCAAGCCATCAACAAGATGTCCAGACACGGAAGACAACCATCATGAAGACAAGTGAAGAAGATAAGAGGGGACTTACGCAGGACGACAGGAGAGGTTGGAGGTGCGAGGGAGGTCCGACGAGGCGCAGCGAGCCAGCGGCGAGAGGGAGCCCGAGAGGAGCTGGAGCCACGGCGCGTCAAGCAGCGTCGTCGGTGTCGCGGTGGCCGTGGCCGCGTCAGCGGCAGCAATGAGAGGAGGCCGGAGGGCGCTCGTCCGGCGTGAGGAGGAGGAGCTCGATCGGTGGTGCGATGAGTCGGTGGCGCGTCGAGCAGGTGGCACAATGAGGGAGGACCGGAGGAGGGCGCTCGATCTGGTGGCGTGAGGGAGGAGGGAGCTCGATGCGACGGTGCGGCGAGCCGGTGGCGCGTCGATGCGGCGGTGTGGCAAGCCGCGGCGCGTCGAGGATGAGGGAGAGGGAGGGAGGCAGTGCGTTGGGGTGTGGGATTTGGGAGGAGGGAGCTCGATGCGGCGGTGCGGCGAGCCGACGGTGTGGCGAGCTGGCGGCACGTCGAGGACGAGGAGAGGGGGAGGCAGTGCGCTGGGTGTGGGATTTGGGAGGAGGGAGCCGCCGGTTAGGGTATTAGGTGGTGTGGGGGGGGGGGGATGTGGCCCGTGTCCTGGGCCGTGTCGGACACGCGGTCATGCCGTGTCCGATACGTGTCGGGATTTTTTGTAATTAAAATTTAATTTTAAAGTGATCGATACGCTGCCGACACATGTTCGCGATGTGTCCGACAAGTATCCGTGTCGGACACGGCGTCTGACACGGATACGGCAGTTTACAGGAGTGTCCGTGCTTCAGAGCTAAGCTCTTAAATTTTATAGTATATGACATCAATAATGGCATGCTGCAATGGTAATCAGCATCCAGAGATTATCATAAATCTGCAAGCTGCAACTTTGTAAATATGTCATGTCAGGCATCTCACATCTGCTTTACTTGGCTTACTTTGCTGGCAACATGTCCTATGCACTCACCCTTCGTTTTGAGCACTAAATTATCATGAACATTAAATTATCATGAAAAATATTGAATTTTTTTAATGATGTAGTGCTCTATCACCTTTTAAAATTTCAACTTCAAATTCAAAATGTGTCAGAAGAAAAGAAAAGACAAGTTCTATCACCCTTTAATGATGAAACATTTGTCATTTTCTTTTTTTTCCTTTTCCTTTTGATTTATCATTTGTCAGATTTTTCTCGTTTTTGTTACGCTGAACATAGAATGAATTTCAGCTTGAAATTCTATACATAGGTGAAGTGAATTGACAAGTATATGATCAAAAAAATTTGAAGTTTTTCATGATGATTTGGTCTCCAAACCAAAGGGTGAGTGCATGAGTGCACCACATAGGGTGAGTGCATAGCATATGACATGTTGCCTACTTTGCTACCTTTATGTATAGTAGCTCATTATCCAAATGTGGATGCACATGGGCTCACTTTTTACTACAGATTATCGGGCAGAGTAGTTATTGTATAAATTTCCCCTAGAGTAATGCATACTAATATCATAGACTCATAGCTGGGTCATGCATCAGTCATGTACTCATGTGCAGGCATCCAATACTGGCAAAATCAAGGTTCTAAAAATCAGTATCCGGTACTCGACAGGTCACCCACCTAATAGTGATTATACGACATAATCAGTCCGATTATGCGGCATAACCGTCAATTACATGGTAACAAGTAGGGCACCCGTTACTTGTATATGGCCTAGTAGACCCGTTTTTAGAACACTGGGCAAAATACAAAAGAAACTCACTTTGTGTGTTATTGTCTTTAAATAGTTGTCTCTTGATGTTGTTGGTTTTCAAGTAAGTATGAATGTATGATACATATGAGCTATTACATTGTTTTTGGTAGACAATTTAGCAGTTGTCACATAAAAAAGTTTATTAGGTAGTACAATGTTATCTGCAGTATAACATGCCTTTGTTTTGATGCTGTGGGAGCTTGCTGAACTTTTTATTTGGTTCATTCATTAAGGTACACCGAGATAAAAGTTCTTCTAGCTGAGAACGATACCTTCGCTCTACATGCTGACAATATGACGATTAGGAACATATTGGTGGATGGTGAAACTGCTGAGTTTGAGTATTCTCCTCATTGGAAAAATGTTATTGATCAACAGAGTTGGTCGTTGGTGTCATGTTCGAAGACTGCTGCTGATGTTGCATGCTCAACTTACATTTCTTATCTAACTAGTGAAGCTGTACCTAATCTCACCATTACATCTGAGAGATCAGTCAAGTCAATCACTGAGAACCAGGGTGAAGAAAATGGTGAAAAACATGAAGAAAATGGTGGAAAGCTTGTTCAAATTTATCATGACCAAGCTGTTAATGGCTGCAATGGTTCTGCAGAGGAAAAGAAAAAGGAAGAGGAAGAGGAAGAGGAAAAGGGGAACGAAAAAGAAGAGGAAAGGGAGAAGGAGAACAAAAGGAAGAGGAAAAGGAGAAGGAGGACAAGGAAAAGGAAGTGGAGAAGAAAAGGAAAATGAAAATGAAAAGGACAGGGAAAATGAAATGGAAATTGACAATGAAAAGGTAAATAAAGGTTTTGTTAGTGCATGTTAGATATCGATTTTTTTACATCCTTAGATTACATGTCTGTAGACGTGATGTCTATTGTAAATTATTGTAGGTGAAGAACACAAAGCTGGTTCGCATAGATTATATTTTGGAGAAGGCTGAAACTGGTGTTCATTTCGTTGGCAATGTCCTATATAGTAGTAATCAAATAAGGCGTGCACACTGCTGGTTTCCTTGCATTGATAGTGCCGCTGGCGCTGTCCGTAAGTGAATTTCTTTTTCTGCTTATCTTGCTATTCTACTTACTGTTGGATGTTAATAACTCTCTTTATATCATGATATTCCCAGATTTGACTTAGAGTTTACAGTTAGCACGAATCTAGTTGCTGTCAGCAATGGTGACTTGCTTTACCAGGTACGCATTTAATCTAGATTGACAATGAGGCCACAGGGACAGGGACAATTCAATTCCTCCTAATTGAAAATGGATGCTTTTTTATGTTAATAATGACAAGGAAGTTTTCATATGCACTTTGTATTGTAGTACACTAATGTTCTTTGAAAACTTACATGATCTCTTGCTATACTGTTCCTGGAACGACCTGACTAGGGATATTGTAATGTTTGACCGCGTAAATGATTCTTTTCTGATATTGGAAGGTATTTCTGCTTGCACATTCTGCTGATGCTGTGACATGCAGGTCTTAAGCAAGGAAGATCCTCCAAGAAAAACTTACGTGTATAAATTGAACACTCCAGTTAGTGCACAGTGGATATCTTTGGTTGTTGGCCCATTTGAAGTTCTTCCTGACAGGAATGATATAAGTGTATCACACATGTGCTTATCTCCGACTTTGTCAAAGCTTGAGAACACCGTCTCATTTTTCCACAATGCCTACAGGTGCTAACCAAACATAATTTAGTCAATGTTTACTGGTATTTGGAGAAGCTTCTGCTTTGTCATTTATTACTAAAATTTATGCTTTCTTGATATTTGTTTTGCAGCTGTTATGAAGATTATCTTGCTGCACCATTTCCTTTGGTTTGTACAAGCTGATTTTTCTTCCACCTGAAATGATAGTATTGCCAACAAGCTTAGGAGCCTCCACATGCATCTTCAGTTCAGATATCTTACACGATGAGAAGGTTATAGATCAGGTGCGTGTGTGTTCTCTCTGATTTTTCTCCCATATCAAATCCGTTAATAATATGAGACCTTTTCTCTTTCACAATATCTAACATGTATATGCTGGGTATTACCCTTGTGTGTTTCTTTTGGTTAGAGTCCCCCCCCCCCTAACTAAGAGCCTATGACATCTGTAAACAATGCATTCTGTTATCATTAAAAGTCCTTGTTCTATCTCGAATTTCCATTTTTATGAGCCTATCCTCTGCATTAGATGACATTGTATGTGTTGTGATCCTTAGATTATTGGGATAAACATCACCGGGGGGATAGCCGGTTAGCGTCGGCTGCTAGGGGAGAGGGATACTATACATTGGGGAGAGATGAAGGGGATTGAGACTTAGACTATTATATTCTTATTGCTTGCTTATGAATGGTGTGGCTCCTCTCTTTATATAGATGAGGTTAGCCTAAAAAAATGGAAACTATCATATCTAATGCAGCCAATCAACAAAGGATAAGATAATATCCGTAGTTCCGTACTTTCTAAATATAAAGATATGCATATAACTATTCCTAATATAAAGATAATCGCAATCCCTAATCTCTAGGAGATAACTTGCTAACAAAGGTAGCAACTAATCTAATCTGTTCGGCCCACTGTTCACACCCATGAACAAGCAGTTTAACAGTACTTCCTACCCATAACAGCCTTCTTTCATGGCCGTAGCTCCCCCTGGGCCCATGCCCATGACAGTATTCTTGTCAATTCGACCAATTAATTTGCAGATATTTTGAATATGTTTGTGAGGAATTGTATGTGCAATGCTTCTGTCCTTTTGTGCGCTATTTTTTCGCGTATGATTGTCGTATGATCCTTAATAAACATGCATGCCAGTATTGACAGCTCCATGATTAAGATTCGCTTCAGGCTCTTTTGTTTAGCATATATTATGCTCTTCTTTTAGATACTTTCAATAACAATTTTGCTATCTGATTGGAATCCTATCTTGTTGAGACATAATAGTCAGTACTGTTGTAACTAACTAGTAAAATAGTTACAGATAATTGACACGAGAATCAAACTAGCATATGCCCTTGCAAGGCAATGGTTTGGCATATACACAAGTGCCGAGGAGGCAAATGATGGTAATTCATCTCTACCTGTTAACTTATATGTGATATTTACATAGGTAAAACGATATTGACAATATAATATTATGTTGGAGCAGAATGGCTATTGGATGGTTTGGCTGGTTTTCTTACTGAACTTTTTATCAAGCGTTATCTTGGGAATAACGAGGCACGCTATAGGCGTTTCAAGGTTTGTTATTTTATTTACCAAATACTTGTTATTGAGTTTCTTGTTACCTTTGAATAGTTAGTCATACATATATGTTGAATGAGATCTATCCAATTTGAAGTTTGAACCGGGATTCTCTAGGTTAATCAAATCATACTTTTAATTAAATTAAAATATAAACTCAAATGACCTGAAGATTATTCATACTTGGACTGGGAAATAGTAAGGTCTCATTTTTTCCCCATAAACATTTCTCTTAAAGGAAACTGGAATTAAGTAACGCTAAAATGCTTCTGTATCTCAGTTCAACATGCTAAAATGTGTTCTGAAATTAATGCCCTCACATGATGTTATTGTTATCAGAATTATTGATACACTGTTTCTTTGCTGTAACTCGTGTCCTTTAATTTATCTGTAAATGAATGCTTGTCATTCTCGTTGATCTTGCTGTTGGAACAGTCTACGTAGAAACTGCTAGGATTTGGATTTTATAGTCCTTGGAGTAGGCACCGGCTGCTAGTACCCAGGGATAAAAAACCGTTACCGGACCGAATCCCGGCGAGGGGGCAGGAACGGTAACCGGCCGGTTACCGGTTTTCATGGAAAAAAACCCGGTTGAATTTCGTTTGAATTTGCTTAAAAACCAACCGAAATTCGAAATTTGAAATTGCAAAACCCAGAAAAACCGGCTGGGATTTTATCTCTGCTAGAACCTGCACTTCAATTATACATGATGTACCTTTCTATCGTCTTAGGTACTTCTTTCTGAGACACGTACATCTTACAATATGTATATTGGAAAATGTAAATGAGATAGTAGGAAAGGCACCTATCATATTATGTAGAAGTACGCCATGTTCAAACAAAATGTTCCAGTTAATTGGAGCGCCTACGAGAATGTTGTACGCGATAAAGCTATCTGTTATTTCTTCTATTTTTATGTCTGGATGCTAATTATTAACCTACACATCTTAGGTCATACTATGTCTGATGTTAACTCCTTTGATCTCTCTGTATGCGGATCTGTAGCTGAACCAAAGTTGCTTTTCAAACTGATGCATATAACTTACATTGCACACGGCTGCTGTGTGGATTCATGTGATTATGTAAATGTTTACTTCCATTTCCACCACTTTCCAACTTGATATGTCTTGGAGAATCCATACGGAAATAATTCTAACCAAGGATCGAAAAACCGTTTCCGGGGGAGATCCCGTTGGGTGGCCGAGAAAAAAACCGGCCGGTTACCGGTTTTCCCGGGAAAAAAACCCGGTTGAATTTTGCATGAATTCGCTTAAAAACCATCTGAAAATCAAAATTTGAAATTTGAATTTGCAAACCCCAGAAAACCGGCCGGTATTTAACTTCCCGCTACCCACCGGTAAGTCCGGTTACTGCCAGTGTAACCGGCCGGGATTTCTATCCCTGATTCTAACTGCCAAGTGTCATTGTAGCCTTACCTTTTGAGATAAGGTATATCATATGGTTTGAAGGAAAAAATGATTGATAGGTCTGATGAGGGGATTAAATATGGTTTCTGGCTTTGCTGCTGGAATTATTTTCCTAAGCCATGCATTGATATCTTCATCTGACTTGCAAAATTCTTGATTATGATTTTTAATATCTTGTTTTGTATTCGTAATAGGCCAATTGCACTCTATGTCAGTTTGATGTTAGTGGTGCAACTGCTTTGAGCTCGCCTGCTGCTTCAAGTGATTTTTATGGAACTCAAACAATTGGTTCATATGGGAAAATTCGTTCATTGAAGGCAGTAAGTTTTGAGCCTTCTAACTATGCAACTAGCTTATATGCATTGTTCCCTCAAATTTTTCTTTTAAACAGGTGGCTGTTCTTCAAATGTTGGAGAAACAGATGGGGCCAGACTCTTTTCGGAAGGTTGCGATACGCATCTTTGATACTTTGCTATTTGCATTTTTGACAAACTGTTGTCTGCGTCAATGCGGCAGTTTGCCCAAGCAATTGATGTTACTTTTGAAAACACCTATGTACCACACTACCACTTGCCAAGTATTTTATCCGTATGATACAGATTAGTAGTCAACTAGCAGGGTGGTCCGCGCATTTGCGTGGTTAGATTTGTTTTAAAGTTTAAAATGTTAAATGATATAACTTAGATGTTTGATAATATATTTATGTATCTCGTAGCTATTTAGATTTTTAAGATATCATTAACATTAGAAATGATAATAGAAACTTGAAGAAAAACACAACTTGAAGAACGTAATTGATGTACGAGTTTTGATGGAAGAAAATCTCTAGCATAATAAATTAACCACTCTCCATCATGTATACATCATGTAGCTACATGCCCTTATTTTTTCTCTACTGATTAGTCTTTTCCAAAATATTTGCATGCACATGTACCTCTGTTAATCTCTCTCAAGCAATACGTTGGTTATATATTCAACAAATTATTTTATTAGTTTACATGGTATTAGAGTACCCTGCCCACGTATACACCGATGGACCATGGGTGACCTACCTTGAACTTATCTTCCCTCACGTCGGTTGCCCTACCGAACCGTGTGTCTTCTATTTCTTCTCCCCGTCACAGTTTTTCTGCTTCAATTTCCAACAGCAAGCCTAATTCTTGATCGATATCTCTCAGTTGCTACCCTTTCTAATGCAACACTCTATCAAATAGTTATCTTCTATTTCTCTCTAATTATTGCTTAATACTAACCGTTGTGACATCAACATGCATATGTGCAAATGTCGCTGATCCTTGCCGGGGATAGCCTCTGTACTATCTCTGGTGGCCCTGAACTTATTCCTTACTGTTGCGTCGTCTCTACTCTGAACTATTTGCTCCTTTGTTTATGTACGCCCGTGTTTCTATTCGTATGGATGCATGCATGTATATACTGATACAACTCAACTTCTCAGTTGTATTAGATGAATATTGTAGCGTATATACACTACATTACAAACCCTAGCTAGAGCTCATGGGCCATATATACATATGGGCCATATACACATACATAACACCCCCTTCAAACTCAACATGGGTCAGGAAGATCTGAAACATTGAGTTTGGAGAGATGATAGCGATGTTGTTCTCGAGTTAGCCCTGGTGAAGAAATTAGCGACTTGAATTTCAGAGGGCACATACTGAAGAACAATAGTCTTCTGTTGATAATGAGAACGTGTGAAAGATGCATCCACACCAATGTGCTTAATCGGCTCATGCTTCATTGGATCAGTAGCAATTTGTACATCACTAGTGTTGTCACACAGAAGAGATGCAGGAGTACCGATGACACACCAAGATAAGCTAAAAGCCAACGAAGCTAAACAATCTCTGAAGTAGTAGTGATCAACGCTTGGAGCTCAGCCTCAGCACTAGACTGTGAAACTGCAGTGTATTTCTTAGGCTTCCAAACAATAAGTGAAGACCTAAGAAATATGCAATAGCCAGAGACAGATCGTCGATCAACAGGATCACTCGCCCAAGTCGAGTCAGAGTAAGCATAAAGTTGAAGCTGAAGATGATTCGACCGAGAATAAAAAAGACAACGATTAACAGTTCTTCGTAGATAGCGTAACACACGTAGCAGGTGAGCATAGTGAACAAACGTGGGAGCAAAGACAAACTGGCTGAGCACATGAACATAATGAGCAACATCAGGACATGTCACTGCAAGATAGACAAGACTCCTAACAATATGACGATAACGAGAATGGTCTTCAAGCAAAGTGTCATCGATGGGACGGTGAAGATGAAGCATCACTCATTGGAGTCTTCTTGTTAGTGTTAGCAAGATCCTTACTCTCATGGAGAGGATGACACTTGGAGATGAGGCAATTTTTCTTTGTTTATTTCTAACACAATGCCATGCCAACTTCGAGGTGAGGATACATATTTATAGGTCGCCAACCACCAAGCATATGCTAAGATGCTTTCCTAAGATCTTGTCCTATGACGGTCAAGATCTTGTCCTTAAAGCTCTTTGTCCTATGGCGATCAAGATCTTTATCCTTAAAGGCTGCATCTTATAGCCGATCAAGATCTTTATCCTTGACCATGTCTGCTGACCCACAAGCACGGACAAAAACACAGAGACTTCTCCATCATTCTCCCCTAAGTCTTGTGTGTCTCCTTGTGAGAATCTGAGCCATCCGATCTGGCGTGAAGTTCACGGAACTTGATCCGCCAAGAGACTTGGTCGAAGGAAGTCGGTGGTGGTCTTGGGTGTTGATGTAGTTGGCGGATACTCCTTCATCCAGCGACCGATGAAGTGATACCTCCCGGATGTACTTCTGCGCTCATGGAAGACGGGGTTCTTCGCCAAGGCCAAAGCGGACTTGCATCCCACGCCGAGCTCTATCGCCTCGCGTCTCGCCAGGAGATCGTGGCGGGCCGAGCGACCCACGAGCTGAGTAGAAGCGGTAGTGGTACGCAATGTACTCGCCTCACGACTATACAAAGCCACCGCTTTCGCCGCTTGACCGGTGCTAGTGATCGGACACTTGCCGAGGAAATCTGACGTCCGTGGTGCTCTTGCTCGATGTCGATGTCGCCGGCGTGGTCATTGTCGTGCATGCCAGATGAAGTCGCCACGCCGGCACCTTGGGTAGTGCAAGCCGTGGTCGGAGGTGCCCGCGACGTAGCGGAGGATCCTTTCACGACTTCTTTGGTGCTCGTCGTCGGTCGCTCCATGAGCCGGTGGCGTGGCCGATGGCGAACGCCAAGTCCGTCGCGTGTGGACAAGGTAGCGAAGGTCGCCGCAATCTTGCGCCGTCTTGCGTCGCGTCTACCTCTCCTCCGTACTCTCACGACTCGGCTTGACCTCTCCTCCATAGGGAGTGGGGTGGGTTGCGATCGGTGAGGCCGCCGACTCACGACGCGCTTGGCGTGGCGGTCTGGCGAAGAGATCTCCGAGGGCGTCTGGTGAACCTCGATCCGAGGTAGAAGGAGAGGCCCAGGTCGCTCATCCGGAAGGTGGCCTTCATCTCGCCTTGAATGCCTTGATCTCTCCTCGATGCAGGTGATCACAAGGTCGTCGGCGTGAGCGCTATCGCCAGGCATCGCCTCTTGCTCATCGGTGAGACCATGACCTCGTGGCCTTCTGCTGGAATCCCATTTTCTTGAGGTGGAGTCCACTTGGCGTTCCAAGCTCGCGGTACTGCTGCCATAAGCCGTAGAGGCCTTGCGCGCGGAGGACCTTGCTCTCTGCAGGGGGATGATGAATCTGGCGGTGGCGGACGTAGACCTCCTCCTTCAAGTCGCCGTTGAGAAAGCGGACTTGGCGTCCATGTGATGAACGCGCTGACCTCACGAGGTGCGAGGGCAGGAGGACGCATACGGACTCCATCCGTGCAACGGTATGAAGGCATCGTCGAAGTCGACTCCTCCCGCCGGGCGGCCACGTGCCACGGCGCGCGCTTGTGTTTGATCACCTCTCGGCCTCGTCTTTCTTGAGCTTGAAGACCAGCAGAGAGATGGCGTGGTGGCCATTTGGAAGATCGGCCACTCCACGTCTTGTTTCGCAGCGGCGTCCATCTCTCTGCATCGCGGCACGCCGCCATGCCGCGTCTCTCCGCCTCGGCGAAGGAGCGAGGCTCGCCGTAAATCTGTGCAAGGTGCGGCTCGCCTTGGTCATTGCGCGCCGATTCGAGTGGACCGGCCGCATGTAGAGGTAGGTCGCCCACTGATGTAGCCATGAGGCTCGCCCGCCGTGGTAAGCGTCGATCACGATCCTCGTCGTTGGACGGCGGAGTGGCGAACTCCACCGCGTCGCCGCTTGCTCGTTGTGGGGCTGCCGGTCATGAGCACTGAAGGAGTAGGTGCTTGGTGTAGGAGAGCGAGGCGTGGTGGCGGTCTTTGGCGGTGGACTCGCCGAGCACGTGGGCTTCTGCCGTGGCGGTGGTGAAGGACTCGCCGGAGGTGGTGGCGAACGAGGCGGTGGGGTAGGCAAGCTCGGTGAAGATGAGCCGCCGCTCCCGCCTCCTCGAAGTGGGCGTGTCGACGATGAACTCGGCCGTCATCGGAGTCGAGCCGTCATCCACCATCTTGCCCACGTCCATCCTCGCCGCCGTCGAACACGGCGTCGCTGCGTGATCTTGCGCATGCGCCGTGTCGCAGGTCGAGGACGCGCAGTAGGCCTTGGCGCCCGCCGCGTAGCCGATGAAGACCTGGCGTGCTCGGTCGTCGAGCTTGCCGGCGTGGTTGAGCTTTCAGCGAAGGCGAGCCAAGACACGGAGGTGGTTCACCGCGGGCTTGCGCCCGTGCGAGGCCTCGTATGGCGTCTTGTCGAGGGCCTTGGTGAAAGCGGTTGAGCGAGTAGGCGGCGATCATTACCGCCTCGCCCGATGGTCGCCGATCCTCCTGCACGAGGAGGCGCGGCGGTGGCCACCACCGTCTGGTTGCGGCGTTCGGCAGCGCCGGGTTCTGGCTGCGGGTGTCTGGCGCGAGAAGTGACGATGGATCCTCGTCGGCGCGATCGCCGCAAACTTCGGTCGCCGTGAACTCACCGCCGTTGTCCGTGCGTAGGACCGAAGCTTGCGGCCGCGCTCGCCTCGCGCGGCGGCTTGAAGGCGCTTGATGGCGTCGCGTGTTGTGCCTTGGCGTCGGCGGGACGATCCACATGTAGCGGGACACGTCGTCGGCGAGGAGGAAATGGCGCGGCCTCCGGTGTAGCCGGTGTCCGCAGGGCCTGAGAGGTCACCGATGTCTGAGCTCCGGCTCTCCTTGGCGCGAGCTTCGCTGGCGAGGAAGGGCCGCCGCGACTTAGTGAGGGCAGTGTCGCAGAAGCGCTCCGCGTGGTCGGCGTGCGGCATGCCCCGCCATCTCGCTGCTTAAGCGCCTTAGGGCCTCAAAGTTGAGGTGCCCAAAGCGCTCGTGCGCCTCCAGCGTCGTCGTCGCGGCGGTACGCAAGACACGAGAGGTTGCGCCACCGCGCGTGAAGGGCGTAAGCGGTTGCTCTGTTGACCAGCGAGGAGCCCGTGGCGATGATCCAGTCATGCGGCGCCCGTGCTCAATCTCCACGCGATCCGTTCTCATCCGGTATCCCAAGGCGATGATGGAGTTCCTCAGCGGGGATGTAGTAGAACCGGTGGCGGCCGGTGCTTCGCCGATCTTAGCGGCGAAGGCGACAGAGCCGCGCCTTTGATCTCCACGGCGGGCGTCGCCGAACTTGTGCCTCGAGCGCTGAAGTCGAGCTCGGAGAAGAACTCCGCCGCCCGGTCATGTGGTGGGTGGCGCGGTGTCGAGCACCGCCGTCGGTCTTGTCGTTGTCGAATCCGTCGAGGAGGCGTGTGCTTTGGCTCGTCAAGGTGGAGGAGAGCCAGCTGCGGCGGTCGTGCGTGGAAGTGGTCGATGCTCGCTTGAGCAATGAGCAGCGAGCCATTGCTCCTCCTCTCACTGCTGCGACGTGGGCTGGCCGCGTCGTGGTATCGACAATCCACGCCCGATGACCAAGCTTGCGCGATTGTGGCAAGAGTCGTCTCGTCTTAGGCTTTTGCTTGCCCGGTGGCGCATGCTGGCGCGCCACGATCATTACCCTCGACGCGTCATCGCGCCCATGCAGGCGTCTTTGCGCGGCTTGCCGCTTACCTCTGCTGTGCGCTGTTGTGGAAGAAGACTCCCTTCTTCTTGTCACCTTGGCCGGCGACCCATTTGTTCAGTGAGGAGGAGCTTCCGCCAATGGAGCCCGGGTCCCGAGAGTATTTGTGGCTCATCGGCATCAACAACCTTGAGGCGACCCAACGCCTCCTCGATCGTCATCGTGGAAGGTCGTGAGAGACTCGATCGGCGGTATGCTGCTTGTACTTCTCGGGGGCGCAGCCGAAAGAGCTTTTCCTGACTCTCTCCTCGCCAGTGTGTCGCCGCCTGCGCGGCTACCGCAGCGAGTGTTGAGGCGGAGAGCAAAGTCATCGCGTCCTCGCTGGCTTGAAGGCAGTGCTCCCTCCGCGCGGCGTGCGCAATGTAGACTTGCGGGCGCGGTCGGCGCCGATCGTCTTCTTGGCGATGGCGTCCCAAGCCTCTTTAGCGATCCGCTTGTTGGTAGCGAAGCGCATCTCGGGCGGGGCTGCGGCGATGAGAGCATCCGGCGCCCGTCGATCTTGGTCGTGGTCGGCGTCGCCGTCACCGGATCGCATCCCACATATGCCGCACTGGAGCTTTACCTCATCACCGCGACCCGCTCGACATAGTTGGTCTTGGTGAGGTAGGCCGCCCGGCCGCCGGGCGGCGTCCTGACGATAACGGTACCGTGGTGACCACGGTCTGCGTCTGCGGGGAGAGAGCCGCGTCGCTTCGTGAAGGCCGCGACTCTCCGTCGACCCGTCTTGTCGCCGCCGTGTCGCCTCCTCCGAGGCGCATGCCGCGCGTCCATGCCTGTCTCCAAAGTGCCATGCGCTGGCGTCTTGCGCCGCCCATCATTCTGCCTTGCCGTCCTCTGTTGCCTCCCTCTCCAGACTCAAGGTCGCGTCGGTATTTATCATCAGCGGATATGGAGTTCTTTATTCCGCTTGAAACCTTGACCTCCGCCGCTTGCCACTTCTTTGTTGCTGCGCCGCCGCCGCTTCACCTCATTCTGGCTTTGCCGACTCCGCCGTACCGACTTTGCGCCTTTCGCCACATGCTCGCCGCTGCATCTCTGCCTTCTTGCGGCGAAGCTCTGCTGCTGTGCTCACGACGTCTCTTTGGCCGAGAGTGCTCGAAGCGGCCGTATTGAGAGCGCCTGCGGACATGGCGCGCATCTTGAAATTTGTCAGCGTGGAGAGAGGTTGCTTCGACGAGTGCTTGCCGTCTCAGGAGAGAGTGGCGGGGAGCAGTGGGGCTGCTTCTTTGCTGCTACATTTGAGGCTGCTGCGAGGCGGAGGACGGAGATGAGCAAGAGATGCTCAAGCTCTGAGGATAGTAAGCTCTCGATACCACTTGTTACTCATTTGGAGTCTTCTTTGTTGGTGTTAGCAAGATCCTTACTCTCATGGAGAGGATGACACTTGGAGATGAGGCAATTTTTCTTTGTTTATTTCTAACACAATGCCATGCCAACTTTGAGGGTTGGGGATACATATTTATAAGGCGCCAACCCACCAAGCATATGCTAAGATGCTTTCCTAAGATCTTTGTCTATAGCGGTCAAGATCTTGTCCTTAAAAGCTGCTGTCCTATGTGATCAAGATCTTTGTCCTTAAAGGCTGTGTCCCTATGAGCAGATCAAGATCTTTGTCTATGATGATCAAGATGCATCCTTGACCATGTCTGCCGCACCCCACAAGCATCGGACAAAAAACACAGAGACTTCTCCATGAAGCTCCATAGGGGGTACCGGTGTCCAATTGTCGGTGAGACCGAGCGAGCAAGCAAATCCACGAATATAAGCGGCTTTGAGATAGATAGTAGCCATCATCTTGCAAGTAAACTCAATCCCCAAAAAATATTGTAGAGGACCCAAATCAGAGCATAAAAAGCGCTTTCACCGAGCCGTTGCTTAACAAAAGCAATGTACTCCTTGTCATCTCGATGTCGACATGTCATCAACATAGAGTAAAAGAATAGTACGACCACGTGGAGATGTATGAATAAATAAGGCCAGATCCTGTTTACTCGAGACGAAACCAACAGCTAACACAACTGTACTGAACCGCTCAAACCAAGCACGAGGAACTTGTTTGAGGCCATAAAGAGCACGATGAATGCGACAAACATGACCAGTAGGAGCCACAACACCCTGGGGTGGTGTCATATAAACTTCCTCCTGCAAGTCACCATAAAGAAAAGCATTCTTCACATCCATCTGAGAGAGTCCAAGAGCAAACAGCAGCCACAACAACAAGAGTGCGAACCATCACCATATGAGCAACAAGAGCAAATGTCTCGTCGTAATCACGACCATGTGCCTGCTGAAAACCACGAGCAACTAGTCGAGCATTGTACCTCTCAACAGAGCCGTCAGATTTGGTCTTAGCTTTTAAAACCCACTTGCAAGTAATAGGAACAACATGAGCAGGTAAAGGAACAAGATACCATGTACTAGTATGATCTAAGGCAGCCAACTCCGCAGCCATAGCTAACTGCCACTCAAGATGAACAACAACCTCCTGCTAAGTGTGAGGCTCAAGCATAGCAGCAGTAGAAATAAAATCATATCTGTCAGAGTAGCAATAGTAGTACGATCTCGAAGCTTATACCAAGATGACGGTGTCGGTGGAGGATCATCAGAAAGAGTATCATCAGCACTAGCCATGCCATCAGAGGAGGAAATAGTAGAGGGCTGAGTATCAGGAGGAACCCTAGGCCAAGCGAGTATAGTCTAGAGGAAACAGTGATATGGCGAGGATGGAGGAGGACTCCACAGAAAGAGGTGTATCAGGCGAAACATTAGGTGGAAGGTAAAGAAAAGAGAGACTCAGCGGGAGAGGAGGATCGAGTGGTAGAAGAATAAAAGTAGGGACGATGCTCAACAAAAGAAACGTCACGAGACATGCGTATACGTCGAGCAGAGGGATCATAACAACGATAACCCCTATGCTCAAGAGTCAAGACTATATCCAAGAAAAAACACACTCAACAGACTGAGCTGTTAACTTGGTGTGCTCACGAGGTGGAAGCAAAACATAGCAAGTACAACAAAAAACCCGAAGATGGTCATATCGTAGGGGAGTAGAAAACAAGAGCTCCCCATGACATTTTCCCTGAAGGCGAGAAGATGGCTGCATATTAATGAGATAAACAGACGTAGAAATAGCCTTAGCCCAAAAATGTTGTGGAACATGAGATGCAAGTAAAAGAGTACGAGCAGTTTCAATCACGCTTATCAAGTCATCGACTAGTCGACAAGTCGCCGGAGGACGATCGACTGGAGTCGCCGACTCGACTTGTGCTGGCAAGAGAGGGGAGTGCGGGACGGAGTGAGGGCAATGGGCTCAGCGCTCACCTTTGAGCTCGGAGAGGCGCAGCTCCATCGGGTCTCCGTCGCGCCGTCGGCCAGCTCCCACCGCTTCGCTAGCCAGCTCCCACTGCGTCGCCGGCCTTCACGCCTTCGTCCTCGCCCCTCGGAGCTAGCTCCCCTGCCATGAACAACCGTCCTCCTCCTCCGTGCCTTGCGCCGGTCTTCGCCTCACGCGTGAGCTTGGAGAGGCACAGACGCCACAGAGCTCTAGATCCAGTCTCTGGCCTTCATCCTCCCTCCTCTGCGCTGCCGTGGCTGTAGCTCCCGCCGCTCCTGTCGCCCAGTGGCCCAGGTATGCTCCTCTCCTCGGGTGCTCTTCCTCTCTCTGTTCCGCTGGAGTAAGGGAGCTCGGTGGCCGTGGCCGTGTGGCTGGAGTAAGGAGGGGCTGAGGGGGCTCGGTGCCTCGGTCGATGGGTTGGATCATTGGAGAGGAGGAGAGGACCAAGGCCGGCCAGCAGAGGAGAGGTGGGAGGCTGAGTCGGTTGTGAGGAGGGACGAGGAGAGGCGAGGGAGAGGAGAGGAGAGAGCTGAGCGGAGGGAGGCCGGAGCTCGGGACGGCATCGGCCGATTGGTGAGGAGAGAGGCGATGGAGGCCAGAGGCGGAGAGAACGAGGGGAAAAGGGAATCGGCTTGACCAGATTGAGCCAGGGAAGGAGGTTGGTGAAGAAAAGAAATCGTAGGGAGTAAAGGGAAATCGACCGGGGGAGGTTCGACCGATTGTTACATAGTTTGTGATTTCGTGTGATTGTGAACTGTGATTTTATAAACCTAAGATAGTTCTCTATTTTGTGCATATGTAAGCATCATGGCAGATTAATCTTCAACTCCCAACTCCAACTTCAACTCTAAATCCAACAGCGGGCACCGAGTCCTACTGATGAGAGTGGTGAACCGAGTGGAAACGCAAGCCATTTCGATGATATCGAGTTGGATGACATTTGATTTGAAGCTTGTGTTAAGCCATGTTGATGGATTGTGATGATTATGCTTTACTTTTGCTATTTGAGACTTGAGGCCTTGTTGTCGTATTACTTAACTATCGTGTAGAATATATACGTGTGTATATACATATCACTGTCATATGAACATTACTTGTCGACTAGTCGGCGACTAGTCAACTAGTCGGTCACTACGAGAGTAGTGTCGACTTGCCGACTTAATAACCTCGGTCTCAATAAGATAACGTGTTTAAGTTCAGCAACACTGTTCTAAGCATGGGCACTAGGATAGGAAAGCTGAGGAAGAGTTCCCTCAACGGAGAGAAATTGACGAAAAGTATGCGACAAGTACCCCCCCTGAATCAAAACGGAAGGTCTGAACAGGAGTGGAAAACTGGGTGTGAACTATACAAGCAAAATACTGATAAATGGACAAGAGTTGAGAACGGCGTTTCATAAAATAAACCCAAGTATATCGAGAATAGTCATCAGTAAAAATTACATAATAGATGTGACCACCTTTGGAAACAAAAGGAGCAGGACCCCAAACATCAGAATGAACTAACTCAAAAGGACGACTAGACCGAGATATATTGGTAGGATATGGGAGTTGTAGCTGTTTACCAAGCTTACAACCTTTACAATCATAAGTAGTGTCGACAATGACACAACCTAGGACACCCTGACGATCTAAAGTAGAGAGACGAGAGCCACACAAATAACCAAGCCGATGATGCCATTGAGGAAAACTAATAGAGGCTGATGGAAAAGCTGAAGACGCATGAGCGGAGGAAGATGGAAGACTCATGCGATCAAGTAAGTAGAGACCCTAAGAATCTCTAAGGCGATGGCTAGTACCAACAAGAACTCGTGTCCGACGATCCTGCACATAGCAAGTAGAGTCATCAAACCCAACAGAGTAGTGCATATTAGCAAGCTGGCCAACAGACATAAGATTCATAGAAAGCTAAGGTACAAATAACACATCGGGGACAGTAAAATGAGAAGTAGAGAGGGTGCCTTGATGAGCGACTGAACATGAGGTGCCATCGGCTGTCTGTACGCAGGAACCATCCATAACAGGTCGACATGATGCAATGTGAGACTTATCCGATATCATATGAAAAGAAGCTCCAGAGTCCAAGACACATGGAAGACTAGTACCTGATACAGAAGAAGAGGCTACAGCAAGGCTGGCAGACCCACTAGGTGGGGCATCAGATGAAGACCGTTGCTGATCATGAGTTTGAAGAGCACTGGCTGGGCTGGCCCGACTCAAGCCGAGTGGCAGGCGAATCCCCAGCAGGTGCAGGAGTGGTGGCAACGACCACACCACGACGACGACGATGAGATGCAGGTCGCAGCTCTGGATGAAGGCGGTAGCACCTCTGAACAGGATGACCAGACTTCTTGCAGTGAGGGCATACAACCTGGTTGGATGCAGCATCAGGAAGTGGAATAGGTTGATAATCCTCATGACGAGGTGTCGCAGAAACGGTGAGGTGGTGTCAAGCCAGAAGGATAGAGAGCAAAGTCGAGTCTCCTCAGCAATAACGCAGCAAGGGCCTCCTCCATGGTTGGAAGAACATGTCCCAGTAGTTGAGCTCAAATAGACTCAAACTCTAAGCGAAGGCGCATAACAAATGTGAACATTAAATTATGCGCATTATGACCCGCCTTACCTACACAGCCAGTACATCTAGTACAGGAAAGAGGAACCATGGAGGTCAACTACAGTGAAATGGGAGTGAAAGAAGCGTAGTATTCCTCAATAGACATCTCCTCTTGACATAAATCATGAAGAGTTTGTAGAAAAGAAAAGCGGCGTCGTGCATTTGGTCTACTCATAACAATGCTGAAGATATTCCCACATCTTGCGAGAACTTGGAAGATCAATGAAATCCATCCTGATTGAAATTTCAGCATTGTGACATGAGATACCCATAACACGATCAACACATCACCATGCAGTAGCTTCCTTCACATCAGTCTTCTCAGTCGGAGGCTCCACCGTAATATATGAGAGAAGACCAATAGACTGAAGAAGCATGCGGCGATGGCGACCACTCCACGATAATTACGGCCATCGACGATATCCGAGGCGGAAGAGCACCTCCATCTAGAAGGAATGAGGGGAAACATAAATATCATCAGCCATTTCACCACTCAGTGTCGGAGAACAAGAAACACAATCTCAGCATAGCTCAGCTCAGATCAGAACAAGAGGCACAACACGGCTCAGATCAGAGGACCAAGGCTGCCCGACCAGGTAGCATAGCAAGCCATCCCAAACTCCACTCCTCAAATCAGCCTGCAGAGAGCACACATCCAGACTGGCGCAAGAGGACGGAGAGGGGGATGGAGTTCTTGGCGTTGTTCCTCATCTTCTCCAGTGCCCTGCAGCTCCCTTACTTGGGTGGTTGTTTCAAGAGGGAGAGCAGCTTGGGCAGGGGAAGCGGTGGCAGGACTCGGTTCAGGTCAAGAGAAGGCAACTTCGAGGCGAAGCGGCTCAGGCGAGTCTGTGGCGGCAAGACTTGGGCTCGGCGACTTGGAAGCGAAGCGGCGGCGGCAGCGAGTTGAGCTCCACTTTGAAACAATGGCGTGGCGAGGTTTAGGCTCGGTGACTCGGAGGCGAGTGGCAGATTCTCGGCGATATGGGGTTATCGCGTAGCTCGGAGCTGCCATCGTTGGTGACACGGCGTCATCGGCGATGGCGAGAAGATTCTCTATATCGTTAGACAGTAACTAAAGGAGACATACCGGCATCAATAAAGATGGGAGGTCATCACAGTTAGTAAGGAAACCATATCATTGAGTTGGACAACGTCGAAGATGAGCGACCAACATGGTAGAAGAAGACATCGAGCAAGTATAATATTGTGCATGTGTATATGTTATGTATATGTGTATATGGTATATATATATACACATATGGCCCATGAGGCCCATGAGCTCTAGCTAGGGTTTGTAATGTAGCATATATACACTACAGTATTCATCTAATACAATTGAGAAGTTGAGTTGTATCATGGTATCAGAGCACCGATATCTCCTTCTCCGCCGTCTTCCACCGAGACACCTCGTGCGGGGACCTCGTCGCGTGCCTCCATCTTGCGCTGGCGCTCGGCCTCCAGCAGCTGCATCTCATAGGTGTACTGCCGCCGTAGCTGTCGCCTCGTGCGGCTCTGCTCCTGAGGAAGGGAGGGGGACTGAGCCGCTCCTCATAGGTGTACAATATTCATCACACTTCTTTGGCCACTGACTTCTTCAACAACGATGATGCTCATCACTTGTCGTCACAACACTTGGTCCCTTCGACTCCGGTCTTTCTCTTCGGTGGCTTCAGCGGGTAGCACGACATTGTCCTCGTGGAACGACTAAGGTGAGAAGCATGGAATTGTTCTTATCTTCGCCGTCGCTGCCTCGGCTCTTCATTTCCTTGTGAATCAATGTCTTCTCGTAAGATAGATCGATATCATTGTACTCTTTTGTGGTCTCATCTGACACCATTCGTGGTATCCTCATTATAACTTATATTTAATTTATTTGAAATTTTAGTTATTCAGGGATTATACTTTGAAGTTCGTATGGAAATATAATTTCAAATTTTTTTTTGTCTCTAATTTAAATTATTTTTTTGTTGGAATTCATATACTAATCCAATTGATAATTTTATCTTAGAATTACATTTACTTATGGATTTTAATTTTGAATTCATATGGAAATCAATTTGCCAATTTTTAAATTTTTAAATTCCAAATAGCAGTTTTTTTTTTCTTGAAATTCGTATACAATCCAATTGAGATTTTTGTTTAATTTTTATTCCTGGTTATATTTATTTAGGATTTATTTAGGAATTCGTATGTAAATCAATTTGATAATGTTTTTTTATTTAATTATCTAAATATTTTAGTTTGGAGTTCATGTGAAATCAGATTTCAAATTTCCTTTTTCTTTTTATCCCGAATTTCAATTATTTTTTGTTGGAATTCGTATACCAATCCAATTGCTATTTTTTTATATAAAAATTATTTCGAATTACAGTTATTAGGGGTTTAATTTTGGAATTCGTATTGAAATCAAATTTCTTGTTTTATTTTTAATTCCGAAATCTAGATATTTTTGTTGGAATTTGTATACTAATCAATTTTTTTATTTTGAATTATATATTTTTTAGGAATTTTACTTATGAATTCATATCGAAATCAATTTACTAATTTATTTTATTTTAATCCGAATTGTAGTTATTTAGGTATTTACTTTGTAATTTTTATCAAAATCAATTTGCTATTTTTTTTATGTGAAATCCAGTTCTTTTTTGTTGGAATTTGTATACTAATCCAATTGCTATTTTTTTGTTACTTTTTATTCCGAATTATATTTATTTATCAAATTGTTAATTTTATTTTATTTTTAGATTTTAGTTATTTATTTTATTTTGGAATTTGTATGGAGATTAAATTGCAAATTTTATTTTATTTTTTTATCACGAATTTGTGTAATAATCCAATTGCTAATTTTTTTAAAAAAACAATTGTTCAGAATTATAGTTATTAGTGATTTTACTTTGGAATTCATATCGAAATCAATTTGATAATTTTAATTTATTTTTTATTCCAAATTCTAATAATTTTTTTGTTGGAATTCGTATACTAATCCAATTACTATTTTTTATTCGAATTATATTTATCTAGTAATTTCTTGAGAATTTGTATCAAAATTAAATTTCTAATTAAATTTTATTTTTTATTCAATTTGATTATTTTTACATTGTAGTTGAGATGAATTCTTATTTCTATATTGTACTTGACATAGACTCTTTCCTTTAATCTAGATCGTTATTATCTGGACCCACCATAATCAATGGTGTGGATGTTTCTCTTTTTTTCATCGATTAACGTGGGAATTTCTAGCCCTTGAGAGCGAACGTGGTTGCTTCTTTTTCTATCGCTTTAATAATACAACAAATAGAAGATAAGATGCGTGAGAATCTAGAACCCAAGAGGTACCTGGAGGAGACATCAAAGCTAGACTGGCAGAACTTGCTGAGCTGTGAGAGAGCTGCTGAAGTAGAGCTGTGAGCTGCTGAGCAGTCACCTCGCTAAGAATGTCTGATGCAGTCGTCCTCCGGTAGGAAGGACCTCCCTACCGTCCCTTGGGCGTGGACCTCCACGTGCTTTGTTCTTTTTCGCACGCGCATGGCGATAGTCGTGCGAAGTTCTTGCAATAATTGCCTGAACCCGGTTGGTGCAAAAGCAGAGCAAAAGCAGACACACGAGGAGGAGGCGTAGTCGAAGCGAAGCCGTCGGTGTAGTCGAAGAAAAGAGGTAGCAAGCACGGTAGGAACAAAGCGTCTTTGCTAACGTGGTGAAGCTCCTCGGCCGAAGCGTCGAAAGAGCCTCGGTGGCTGCGGTGCGTGGTGAGCGGCTCGGCGATTGAGCCTATGAGCTCAAACTCGGCGAAGGCGGCGACGAAATCATAAAGATGAAGGTGATCACGATCATATACGCGCTATGACACTCTGGCGAGCGGAGAAGCGACTCGTCGGTGGCGCCGAGGTAGCTAGGGCTCGGAAGAAATCGTCAACGGAGGAGTCCTCCTGACGAAGCGTCTCCAACTCATGCTGAAGTGAAAAGAACTGACCATCGCTGCTCTATTGATATCGCTCGCGCAAGTACTCCTAGATCTGACGAGTGGCACACAAACCAACAATGTTTGGCTGGATGGAGTCATTGCCACTGACCACCTGGATGGCTTGAACACGGGCCTGATCAGCACACCAGCGCTCAAAAGCGTCTATGGTATACTGAAAGGCCTCATCAGCAGCAGCAATAGCGGCCTCTATCTCCTCGGCAGCCTCATCTTCTGCAGGAGGTGCAGAAGTAGGCTGTATGGGAGAAGATTGAACCTGCAACGGCCGACAAGGTCAGGCACCAGTAACATGTCCCCAGAGACGGAGACCATCGAGCGTGATCTCCATAAGTGTAGACCACAACCTGTAGTTCTCCCAAGAATGGGATCGCAGCTGATGGAATAGAAGTCATTGGTAGGTGGCGCTGGACGGCGGGCAACCAAGACAACGAAGTCTAACAGGCGGCGCTGGACGGCGCGGCGGTTAGATCGATGTATTGATTTTGATTTTTAATAGGCGCGCTACGGCTTCCTTGACCATGACCAAGCGCTCCGCAGCGTCGCGCGCGCCAAAGCAGCGAGAAATAGGTTTTCCCCTCTTGGCGGCGGCGGTGACTGGCGGCGGCGACGGCGGCGGCGGCGGAGACTGGGCGGCCGGGTCATTCGCGGCCTAGCTAGGGATGGCGGCATCGGCGTGGTGGCTTAGCGGCGGTCGATAGCGGCGTCGGAGACCAGCGGCCTTGTGGTGGGTGGATCTGAGTGGCTCGGGAGTTGGGGATGAGGCGGCGACGGCGGCGTGGGGAAGACCGAGCTGCGTCGAGACAGGAGCAGCGGTGGTGGTGCCTAGAGATGAGGCGGCAATAGGCGCGCGACTGCGGCGACAGCGGCTCGAACGCGACGACGAAGCCCGGCGACAACGACTTGGGACAAACCACGCGCCTTTAAATCGACAGCGGCGGCGGCGTCGGACGGCGGCAATGGCGGGGCGAGGATGAGGCGGCGGCGGCCTTTGGCGACGATGGGCTCGGGGCTGCCACGCAGCCGGGGGTGGCGGCGACTGCCAAGGGTAGCAGCGGCAGTCGGATGGCAGCGGAAGGAGAGCTAGGTTAGTGCCGTAGGCTTTGATACAATGTTATGAATAATATGTGTATATTTAAGAGGGCCCAATGGACAATATACATATGGAGTACAAGAGGTTGCCATATCTGAGATAAGGAAACCGAAAGAGAGTCCTATTCTAACAGTGCACATGACTGTTAATTAACAGTACTTGCTGAATTGTGGATGCTAATGCTTTCTGCATTTTTTATGTTTTCTTATTGTGGCTGAACATTCTTTTTGTTACCTACCTACTGGTTGTCTTTGTGTACCTATATATTTCTTGATTGACCATTATGTACATGGATAGTTATGCTAATGGGCTGTCACCATTCCCAATTTCAGATTCTGCAGATGATAGTGGCTCCAACTCGTGCCTCAAGAACACTAAGTACAAAGAGGTACAGCAATGCATGGCTGTCACCTGTTCAGTGTACTTTTCTTTGTTAAGTTCATTGCATCTATCCAGTTATTTGTCCAGCTTGCGTTTATCATCTTGTGTTTGCAACTTATTCGCTTGGCATTTCTGAGTTTATTATGAACATCAACATTCACAATAATAGAAGTGGTGCATCATATTCTACAAATGTTTGTGCTGATGTTTTAGTTACCATGTGCTCCATTGTGGGCCAAAGCTTTTCATTATGTGGTCTCAATGTGATGTTAGTCTGGTCTGTGGGCCTCCTTTGTTCAACGCATTACATTTGCCATTACTTTTTGAGTCCCATCTAACACATCCTGTTTGACATCAACTTAAAGACACACATGCGATATGGATTTAGCAGAAGAACCTCAACTTTGCACGCAATTGAATTTATTAGTTTATTTTCATTTATTCAGTTCAGGCACCTTGCAAATAAGGTGGGTAATCTTGAACGTCCATTCCTGAAAGAATTCTTTCCACGGTGGGTTGAATCTTTTGGATGTCCAGTTATGAGGTAAAAGAGCCTTCTTATTGTTTGGATGTGCCCAGTTTTGCAAAATTCTTTTGTTCATTATCTCCACTTACTTTATACACATTACTTCTGTTTGCAAGATTGGGAATCTCCTATAGCAAAAGGAGAAATATGGTTGAATTAGCTGTTTCACGGAGTTGCACAGAAAAAGCTGATCCTGATAGTCGCGAGAATGGTGATATTCGAGAAGGTGTTACTGGATGGCCAGGAATGATGAGTGTACGTGTTCATGAAATTGATGGGGTGTATGATCATCCTATTCTACCAATGGCTGGTGAAGCTTTGCAGGTGGTGGAAATACAATGTCATTCCAAACTAGCAGCAAAGCGCATTCAGAAAACCAAAAAAGGCTCAAAGCCTGATGGTTCTGATGACAACATAGATGCTTCGACTCAAGAGAACCGCATGAGGTCTATTTCGACTAATCCACTTTTTTGTTGTGTCATTTATCTGTAACTTATTGCGATTTTTGTTTACTGCAGCATGGATTCACCTTTACTGTGGATCAGAGTAGACCCGGAGATGGAATATCTTGCTGAGATCCATTTTCACCAACCTGTTCAGATGTGGGTGCGTATCGCCATATAAAGTTAACATTTCTTGATAAAAACCAGGAAGTTTTGGTGTCTCCATCTGTTTGAATTTGGCATGTAGAATTATAGATGTCATTGGCCACACTACATTTTAATTTAGTGCTGAATAATTTGTGTAAGGAAAAGTAGTGTTTTTTTGTTGGTTTAACCACTACAAAAAAAGTTCATCCCTATTGATCCAGATCTATGATCATTGTTATTTTTTCCGATCATTGTGTTAGTACTTAGTCGTGGAGATCTAGCTACAAAGATGGGTAAGTATCTTTTGTATTGCTCTAGGTTTTCCTTTCTGCCTTATTCTGGAAGGCACTATATTGACCTGACCTTGATCCATTGACTTGACTTGTATCAGATTTGTACAACATCACTTGCCCACCCTTGATCTATACCAAATTTCTTCTGGATACCAGAACATGGGTGTCTTTATCTTCCAGATGTTTCTGGCATATCTACTGATGGTCTTGCTTACTTGGTGAACCAAAAACAAATGATAAAATATCTATAATGCAGTTCAAATTATGTACATTTTGTTGATATGGGTGACACCAGGGATCCAATTATTGGTCCCGGGGCATTTCCCGCCGGCCGGCCGGTAACGGTAACCGGCCGGTTACCGTTCAAACCGGAAAAAACCCGGATAAAAATTGTTTGAATTTGATTAAAAACCAGCCAAATTTTGAAATTTGAAATTTGAACTTGCAAAACCCAAGAAAACTGGCCAGGATTTTGGATCCGGACCCACCGATGGCAGTAACCGACCGGTAACGGCGATTCTTGGCGGGATTTTTTCCCTGGGTGACACTAGGGATAAGTGTCCATAAGAATGGTGGAATGTTTGCTTATTCGTTGTGAAACGTAAGATCTCGATAAGTAAACTAGCTTGCACATTTCCTTCATCTCTCTGAGACTTCTGTACATGATGCATATTGGAATGACTTTCTGTCAGTAGTCTAAGCTTCAGGAAGAATAGAAAAATTAATAATTAGTCGAACATTATCATGACTTCATGAGATATACATGTATTTTTTATTATGTGTAATCTCAATATACTTTTCATTTACTTCAAGTTTCGAGTTGTTTTGGCAGATCAATCAATTGGAGAAAGACAAAGATGTCGTTTCCCAGTCACAGGCTATAGCTGCCCTGGAGAAATTACCTCAGCTCTCTTTTGCTGTGATTAATGCCCTCAATAATTTCCTAAATGACACAAAGGTATTTCAACAATGCTTCTTGAGATCTTAATTGTCCAATGTCACTTTGTAACTGATTGGTAACACCATAGGCTTTTTGGAGAGTTCGAGTTGAGCGGCATATCGTTAGCTGTAACTGCATGTGAGGTGCACTTCTTTAAGTTCATTTGTTTGCAACTATTTATATTTTATAAGAAGCATTCATTTTGTAATGTTGTTGCACATTTTATATATGCATTCCATTTAGAGACATTTGAAGATCAAAAGCTTGCATTTTGTTGGTAGAGGACTGTACTTTTTGTTTATAATTATACATTTATACATTTGTGATGAAAGGGTTGTAAGTTGTTGTTTTTTTTCCTGAATTTTACTTACGGAGATCCATGCTGTGAAATGTCTAACAAAGAACATCTGCATATGTTTTCCCCTCCACTTGAAGCATTCATGTAACCGCTAATGGATGCATAAGGATAGGATGAAAATCAAAGGATTAGAATAAAGCTGAACCTGAAGTAAGATATAGAAAAACGCAAGGCAATTAAAGAATAGCATGGAGAAAGAAAATAGAACTAGTGTTGAAAAAATATGTTCGCTCTTATATTCTCTTACCTTCTTTTACTGCTTTTGCAAACAACGCAGCTGGGACCTGGGAGCGAGCATTTACACAATTGAGCCAGTGATTGACAATAGTAATGTATCTATGTGCAATAGCTTATACATGACCTACGAAACATATTTGAATGATTCAAACTATCTTTTGCTGTGTGTACAGTTCTACAGTCCACTTTCTAGATCAGAATTATTTTCCTACTTTAATAGCTTATGTCTGGATGTATGCATTTGTTTTACACTGCTCAGTAGAAAAAAATGGAGAAGTTTTTATGTTACCGCTCTTTTTCTAGGAATCTTTGCTTTGATGTAACGCTTTCTACACTGTTGTCTTACTTGAATTTATTTCCCTACATTTAGGACAAAGATTTATCTGGTCTGCTTCATCTGGTGAAGTTCTATAAAAGCCGGCGGTTTGACGCAGATATTGGATTACCCAGGTCAAGATCTGCATTCTGCTCTGCAATAAACCTTTTTTTTATTACAGACTATCCTGTATCTATGTTTGCTTTGTGGGTTCTCAACATGTAATAAGCATCATTCTATTTTACTGATAGGCCGAACGACTTCCATGATATTCCAGAATACTTTGTTCTTGAGGTAATGCATTGAGGTAGGAATTATATTTGTGATTACTGATTACTGATTACCCATGGCAAGATAATCCATTGTATAGCATCATTACCAACATTTTTATATTCAGATGTGCTTATCTTTAGTTTGTTAAATGCACCTTTAGATTTAAAAAATGCAGAGTTTTTTTGGCAATATAGAAGAGGTGGGCTTACAATGATACATGAATTTAACTAAATACGTTTTTTTTGTTGGGTCATTAGAAAATAGAAAGGGGCTGTTCTTGCAGATTTGGAGGCAACTGTTACCCCTATACTATAGGATGTTCTCCATAACTGTCCATATTGTCTACCCATATACTTTTTTACCCACAATAGTGTTCCATTGTTATTACTTTCTTTACTAGTTAGGGAGTTAAAAGTGTTGCGTTCGCTGCACTGTCATTTTTCATGTGGTAGTGTAGCATGGTTCTGTTCCCACGGTGGCAATTTGCTTGGCTGACAAGTTTACTTAGGCTACAAAATATTTATTTCTATCGGCCAGCCCGCTTTGCATGGGCTAGGATCCCACCTGGTGCTGGGCCCTGCTGACCCAAACTGGACCTTAGTTGGTTTATTTCCTTGTTAGTTGGATTTTTTTCCATCTACAGGAGAGAGGGCTATTATAAATAGGGAGATTTGTATCTAGAGTTGAGTCAAGCAAGAATCAAATAAAGAAAAATATCTAGTCTCCCCTCCTTTTCTAGTCTTGAATCCAGTAGTTATTGTTTGACTTGAAATAAAATTAGTGGTTACATGTGTCACTTAAATAAAAATATATGGGCGAATATACCGTCTCTTGTCTAACTTAACTTCATAGTTCATTGGACATACCAGTTCAAATGTTACCAGTAAATTGGTACTGTGCTTTGTGCATGAGACTCCATTGTGTTTTGCAAAGAGAAATTATCCTTAAGAGAACATCCAATTATGCAAAACATAGAAACGGAATTTTGGGGTGCCCTCCACCCTAAGTTAACAATTTTTAATTTGCATTGTATTATTTGCAAAAAAAATATTGCTGAAGTCATTAAAATTTGATGGTGTGATAGTGCTAGTAATTCAATGCTTACAGTTTCTTAAGCCATTGTTGCACTATTGGCAAAAAAAATTCCCTGACTTCTGTTCTTTCTATTAGGCAATTCCCCACGCACTAGCACTTGCTAGATCGTCAGAGAAGAACAGCCCAATAGAAGCCATTGAATTTATTCTTCAGCTTCTAAAGGTTGCTGCTGCTCTGTGGTTTGCATTTTATTTGCCTGTACCCTGTAATCCCGTGTTCATATTTCTTTTACAAATTATGGAGTAATTATTCATTTATTCACCATTCATGATATCCGTTTGTGTGTGCGCGTGCGCGTTTGCGTGTGCATGTGTTAATGTAATAATTTTATATGATAACAATTACAATCCCCCCACTAATATATTTGCACATTTTTTGTATTGTCCCATTTTCAGTATAATGATAACAATGGAAATATATACTCTGATGTCTACTGGCTAGCTGCAATGGTCCAGGCAATAGGCGAACTGGAATTTGGCCAGCAGGTTTGTGTGGATGCACATCGTCGAGTACAGTATGACCTGTATTTATATTTAGATACCTGATGACCTGTATTTATATTTAGATACCTGTTGTGAATTAACTTATACAATGACCGGATGCTCGAGCATATTATCTATGCTACACATGTATTATCTGCTTGATAAGAATCATGGTTATTAGGCGGTGGCGGCGACCCACCCTCACACCTTTTAAGCGCGGCGGGCGGCGTCTTACGTCCTAAAGCGACGATGCATAGCGGTGTGATGGGTTAGAAGCGAAGCGGTCGGAAGAACACGAAGATCCGGCGGCGGCGAGTGCGATTCTTTGGCGCGAAGATCCTCGATCCACTGCCCTTTGCCGTCGCCTGCCGGTTGCCCGCCTCCTCTTTTCCCTGCCCGTGAATGCACGCGCGCGCAACACCACACCACTTCCGCCCGGCCGCTGCCTCACTCCACCCCCCGCCGCCTTTGCCTCCTTAGTCCTCCCTCGGCGTCGGGCCGCGCCTCCTCCGGTCCTCCCTCAGTGGCAGCGTAGGCCCGCGTCGCGCCGCCTCCTCTCCCCCTCTTTCTCTCCAGCTCTCCTCTCCTCTCGCCCTTTGCCGTCTGCCTCCCTTAGCGCGGGGAGGCTTTGAGAGAGCTGCGCAGCGACGAGGCCGGGAGGCCATGCGACGAGGAACCGCGGGAAGGAGGCAGCAAGGTGGGGGCGGCGCCTTACGACATTGGCAGCGCCTTACCGCTTAAGCGTTAAGCGACGCTTAGGCGACACCTTAATAAGCATGATAAGAATAAAATTATTTGATATGACCAGTTAAGAAAATACATGGACACCATAATGGAACTAACCTTATACTTATTCCTACACTTCAACCAGACTCTATTTAAGGACATACCAAAGTGTTACTATATATGTACCTGCTACAATTCTGTTTTTTTTAATTCAATTTTGCCAGAAAATGTACATTGTGATAGAATTCAACTTCCCAATTGTATTAGATCGATACTGTAGTATATATATACTACATTACAAACCCTAACAAGGGTTAATGGGCCTCATGGCCCATAAATACATATGGGCTATATACACATATACATAACACCCCCCTTCAAACTCAACATGGGTCAGGAGGATCTGAAACATTGAGTTTGGAGAGATGAAGCGATGTTGTTCTCGAGTTTGAGCCTTAGTGAAGAAATCAGCGACTTGAATCTCAGAAGGCACATACTGAAGAGCAATAGTCTTATGTTGACAATGAGAACGTGTAAAAGATGCATCCACACCAATGTGCTTAGTCAGCTCATGCTTACTGGATCAGTAGCAATCTGTATAGCACTAGTGTTGTCACACAGAAGAGATGCAGGAGTACTGCATGATACACCAAGATCAGCTAACAACCAATGAAGCCAAACAATCCTTGGTCTCATCATAATCACCACCATATGCCCGCTGAAAACCACGAGCAACTAGTCGAGCCTTGTATCTCTCAACGGAACCATCAGATTTCGTCTTAACTTTAAAAATCCACTTGCAAGTAATAGGAATAGCATGAGTGGGTAAAGGAACAAGATCACATGTATGAGTACGATCCAGCGACCAACTCCTCGACCATAGCTAAGCGCCGCTCGGGATGAACAATGACCTCTGATAAGTGTGAGGCTCGAGCACACATGATAGTAGAAAGAAAACCATATCTGTTAGGAGCAGTAATAGTAGTACGATCACAAAGCTCATACCGAGATGACGGTGCCGGTGGAGGATCATTAGAAGAAGTATCATCAGTACTAACCATGCCATCAGGGGAGGAAAAAGTAGAAAGCTGAGTATCAGGAGAAACCCTAGACCGAGCGAGTATAGTGAAGAGGAAGCGGTGATCGACTAAGGATGGCGAGGAAGACTCCCGAAGAAGGTGTATCGAGACGAAACAATGGGTGGAAGATAAAGAAAGAGAGACCAGTGGGAGAGGAGAAGCAGAGTTGCGAGAAGAGTAAAAGTAAGGATGATCCTCAACAAAATAAACATCACGAAATACGCATCTGCAGAAGCGGAGGATCATAGCAACGATAGCCCTTATGCTCAAGACTATATCAAGAAAAACACACTCAATGGTGGTACATTAACAGTGCGCTCACGAGGCGGAAGCAAAACATAGCGGTACAACCAAAAACTCGAAGATGGTCATACTGGTAGGGAGTGGAAAACAAGAGCTCTCAGGACACTTTCCTCAAGCGAGAAGATGGTGCATATTAATGAGATATCTGACCATAGAAACCGCATCGACCAAAAATATCGTGGAACATGAGATGCAAGTAAAAAGTACAAGCAGTCTCAATAAGATGCGGTGTTTACGTTCGGCAACACCATTATGAGCATGGGCGCCGGGGCGGAAAGGCGAGGAAGAGTTCCGTAGCGGAGAGAAATTGTGAAAAGCATCGACAAGTACCCACACGAATCGAGCGAAAGGTGCGAATAGGAGTGGAAAAGCGAGTGTGAACCATACGAGCAAAAGAGCGATAAATAGGCGGGGAGTTGAGAACGATGTTTCATAAAGTAAACCCAAGTATATCGAGAATAATCATCAATAAAAATGACATAATAGATATGACCACCTTTAGAAGCAAAGAGAGCAGGACCCCAAACGTCAGAGTGAACCAACTCAAAAGGATGACTAGACCGCGATGTACTAGTAGGATATGGGAGTTGCAACTGTTTACCAAGCTTGCAACCCTTACAATCATAACTAGTGTCCATAATGACACGACCTAGGACACCCTGACGAGCTAATGTAGAAAGACGAGATCCACACAAATGACCAAGTCGATGATGCCACTGGGGAAAACTAACAGAAGCTGAGGCAATGACTGAAGATGCATGAACGGAAGAAGATGGAAGACTCAGGCGATCATGGAAGTAGAGACCCTGAGAATCTCTAAGGCGATGGCCAGTACCAACAAGAACTCATGTCCGACGATCCTACATATAGCAAGTAGAGTCATCAAACCCAACAAAGTAGTGCATATCAGCAAGCTGACCAACAGACATAAGATTCATAGAAAGTTGAGGTACAAATGACACTTCTGGAACATTAAAATGAGAAGTAGAGAGGGTGCCCTGATGAGTGACTGAACATGAGGTGCCATCAGCTGTCTGTACACAGGAACCATCCATAACAGGTCGACATGAAGCAAGGTGAGACTTATTCGATGTCATATGAAAAGAAGCTCCAGAATCCAAAACCCATGGAAGACTAGTACCTGATACAGAAGAAGAGGCTACAACAATACCGACAGACCTACTAGGAGGAACATCATATGAATGCCGTTGTTGTGTTTGAGTCTGAAGAGCCTGAAGCTGGAACTGAAGCTGACTCAACTGAGTGGCAAAAGTTGAATTCCCAACAGGTGTAAGAGTGGTGGTAGCAACCACACCATGACGACGACGATGAGATGCAGGTCGAAGCTTTGGATGAAGGCGGTAGCACCTCTGAACATGATGGCCAGGCTTCTTGCAATGAGAGCATATACCTGGTTGGATGCAGCATCGGGAAGTGGAATAGGCTAATAAACCTCTTGACGAGGTGTCGCAAGAACAGACTAAGATGGTGTCAATCCGAATAATAGAGAGCGAAGTCGAGTCTCCTCAGCAATCAACGCAGCAAGAGCCTCCTCCATGGTTGGAAGAAACGGCCGTCGATGGTTGGAGCGAATAGACTCAAATTACAGGCGGCGCATAACAAAAGTGAACATTAGATTCTCGCATCATGACCCGCCTTGCTGCCTGACCGATACAAGAAAAAGGAACCATGGAGGTCAAGCTAGTGAAATGCGAGTGAAAGAAGCGTAGTACTCCTCAATAGACATCTCCTGCAGCGCAAATCATGAAGAGTTTGTAAAGAGAAAAAGCGGCGTGTCGCCTTTGATGCCTTTCGTAACGATGCTAAAGATACTCCGCATCTTGCGAGAACTTGGAAGATCAATGAAATCCATCTGATTGAAATTTGACCTTGTGATATTAGATACCCATAACACGATCATCGACGCCGCCATCGGTAGCTTCTTCACATCAGTCTTCTCGGTCGGAGGCTCACGTAGTAATATCTGAAGAAGACCAATGGACCGAAGAAGCATGCGGACTGATAACGACTACTCACGATAATTTTGACCATCCAACTTGATATCCGAAGCTAGAAGAGCACCTCCCATACCGAGAGAAACATAATGACCATTAGCCATTGCACACGATCAAAGGACCAATCAAAGAGCGCTTGTGTGTCACGGAGGCTAGCGGAGCCAAGCCGCATGCGGCTCTCACAATGACGACTGCGGGGATAAGAACACAGATAAAACCACCAAATAAAATCTCTTCACGGGCCCCACAGGCAGCGCCGAAACTTCAGAGCCTCTCTTCTCGGGCCTTCTCACCGACCAGAAAGCCAACCCGAGCCTCTCGCCTCTCTCAAGAGAGAAAATCACGACCGTAGCCGACTCTCTCCGCCCTCTCTTCTCTCCCGCCCCGCCCCCAGGGCCCGAGCGCCGTCTTCACCGAGCCCGAGCCGAGCCTCTCAGCCCTCTCTTCTCGGGCCTTCTCCCCAGCCACGCCAACCTCCCTCTCCTCCCGGGCAGAGACTTGGTGGAAGGTGGCGGCGAGGTGGCGCGACTCGGCGATGGAGTGGCGGCGGCTCGGCAGAAGATGAAAACCAGGCGGCGCGGAAGTCGCTAGTAGCGACAACACGGAAGGCGGCGGCGGCTCGGCGTCCGGCCTGGGCTTCCCGAGCGAGGGACTTGGAGATGAGGCGGCGGCCGATCCGACCCGCTCTTCCTCCCCTCTTGTCTTTACCAGGCGGCAGCAGGAGGCGCTACGGAGACAGTGTCTCGGTAGAAGACGGCGGGGAAGGAGGTACTTGCTCCGATACCATGATAGAAATCAACTTCCCAATTGTATTAGATCAGTACTGTAGTATATATATACTATATTACAAACCCTAACAAGGGTTAATGGGCCTCATGGCCCATAAATACATATGGGCTATATACACATATACATAACACATTGGAGGTTTCTATTTTATCTACATGAAATTACTATGATCAACACAGATAAAGTGAATCCAGTCTTTGCCTAATGTTGCTCATCAAAACAGTGCAACCGTTATTTCAAATTGTACATTTTTTTTATTCTGCAAACAGTGAAATTAGGGATGCAAGTGGGCTGGGTCGGGCTGATTAGCCAGTCCATCCCAATTCTTTTTATTTTCCACTAACACAAGGGCCATGTGCGGAAAGTGAACCATCAACTAAGTGGGATGGGTCAGTGAGTCGGCCCAGTTACACCATTAAATGAAATAGGGCTAATATCCTTTTGGTTTACATTGCTGAGTGTTCTTTTTATTGTATTGGCAAATAACTTTTGAGACACTGATATTGACGAATGACATTTGAATTTCTTTTCAGGGTATAGGCCTCCTATCCTCTCTTCTCAAGCGTATTGACCGACTCCTGCAATTTGACAAGTTTGTGGAATTTCTCAACCGTATTGTTTACCTGTCCTTCACTTTTGGCAATTCCACTAACTGACCTGAAAACCTTCATGCAGCTTTATGCCTGGTTACAATGGGGTTTTGACTGTCAGCTGCATTCGGACCCTTGCACGTATAGCAGAGAGGGTGTCATCTTCCATTTGCCTTGTAAGAAGGCCCCCACTTTTATCATGGTTCTCCATACTTGGTCTCATAGTTGGTGTGCTCTGCATCTCATTCATGTGGTGTAACTTTTTGTTACTGCAGGATCGTAGTTGTGAACTAATTGCTCCTTTAGCAACATGGACAAACCATGGAAAGTTCGAATAGAAGCTAGCAGGGTTCTTATTGATCTTGAGATTCACCATAAAGGCCTCGATGCAGCTCTCTTGTTGTTCTTGAAATATGCAGATGAAGAAAAATCTTTTCGAGGTTAGATCGCTAGAATAGTTTAGGCTTATTTTGTATGCAGCTCTCTTGTTGTTATTGACATGGAGTTATTGCAGGAGGGACAAAGTTGGCAGTTCATGTCTTGCGTATATGTCAAGCAAATATTCAATCTCACCTTAATGATCAAATAAAATTGCCAACTCTGGTTGGTATACTTCGCCTGCTTGGTAGCAAAAAGGCATACAACAATGTCTTTCTTCGTCATAATGTGTTCTGCATATTGCAAATTGCTGCTGGAAGGTTAGCAATTGTTACTTCACATGTATTTGTCGTATTCTCTCATTTTTAATTGTTACTGCGAACTGCAAGCCTTGCATATATGCTGGCTTTCCTAATAAACGGATAAAATTAATTAAGTTCAGCAGTGTTTCCAGATTTCCTTTATTACCATTATATTTCTATTATCGAACATATAATTTAGGTTTCTTTATTGAGTATGTACTTTATAGTTTATAGTTTATACTACTAAGCTTTTGTACCATAGATGTCATGAAATTTGCCTTAGTATTTAGCAAGTTATGATGAGTTATGGACTCAGAACAAATTTACTGTTAACTATTGGTTTCTTCTGAGAACCATGATTGTTAAACTGCAAACTGAACTGTCTGTATTGGCGTGTTGCTGAGTTATGCAGTAATGCATGATCGGCGCTAATTTTGACCTGCTTTTCCATTTTATTTGGTGGTAAAGCCAACTGGAATTTTGTGAGTAAGTGTCATTTCAAAAAAGATGGGGAAAAGTTTCATTTGTATATCATTCAAGGACTTTCCCCGGCTAGATATACTTTCTTTCAACGGTCTTACTTGGCCAAAAAACACTAAATGCCCCAGTTTCTTAATTCCATTTTATCATTAATGGAAAATCATAAGTCATCAAGCACGCCTTCCAATGTGTAATTTGTTTTGCTGTCTATTGTACCTTCATACTGATATATATACTTCCATTGTCAGGCCTCCAACACTGTATGGAGTTCCAAAGGTTGTCATCCCCCCACCAGTGGTCCAGGAGATATCTAGTGACTTGCACACTAAAGCTGATTCCTCAATTCCTCAACTGTCAAAGCCTCAAGAACCTTCCACTAGCACTCCTAGTGTCCGTGAGGTCTTACCAACCTCTGGACCCACCAAAGATGCTGATAACATATCTAACTGCAGCGAGAGAAGGAACGTTGTCAAAATTAGGGTGAAGCTTACTACATCTTCCAGTAAAGCAGATGGTGCTGATCACAGAGATCATTCGCATGGTCGAAGAAATGAAAACGAAGTGGGTCCATGTAGTTCTATGTCAGTGGATGCCCCCATGGTTGGAGCACCAAATGAGCCATTGAATGTAAGTAATCACAACATTCAGGAACAGAACTCGTGTCATGACCGTGAATCAAGGATGTCTGCAAGCGTCAGCAATGCCAAACTAACGGACAAACATGAAATTTCAAAGGAACTGCAGTGTACAGCCGATTCAAGGCTAGATGCTGTTCCCAAGGATCAGTTCTCTCCTGTTGTTAATGCGCAGGAAGGTTTAGATAAGCCTGGTAGTCAGCATGAAGGAGTCTCCACCAGCTATGATGGAAACCAAGCTCCAGAGCCCATGAGCGGACTGGAAACCAAAGAGAAGAAGAAAAAGGACAAGAAAGATAAAAAGCGGAATCGAGATGAAAAACGAGATAAGAAAGATAACCCTGAGTATCTGGAGAAAAAGCGGCTTAAGAAAGAGAAGAGAAAGATGGAGAAAGAGTTAGCCAAAAAGCAGAAGGAAGGTGGAGTTTCTTCTTGCGAACAGCAGAACATAGTGAAGCCTTCAGACTCGCAAGGAGCTTTGCCAGCTAGCCCACCAGCTCCAGCGCGAAGTTCTGAACCCCAGGTTTCAAACAAGGAGACAACAGTAGATACCGCACGAACAACGGCGACCACGAAAATAAGGATCAAGGTCAAGCACCTGGCAAAGATTAGCTGAATGGAGTTGAAAGAGATTCTAGATTGTGGCTGGACCACCATTTGTAAGGATTAATTTTTCTGTACAGTAGAAAAGAAATGGGCGAGCTGTAGGTTGTACGATGAGTAGCCAGTTTTTTAGTGAATGGCTGATGTATCCTGTAACGAAATCCTACTGCCCCAGTAATTTCTGGGGGTAATTGAGATCGAATTCTGGGGGCTCATATCGTGAATGAAAACGCCTCACTCTGCATGTCTGATTGGTAAAACTGATGTGAATGTTAGCAACCTCAAGATCCCTGTGCTGTGCATTGTGCAACAGGTGTGGTGTCATAGAATTGCTGGCGCGTGTCACTCAGGTTTTCAGCAGCATGCCGATCTGGTTGTGTTTGTCTGTCGGTTACAGTGCAACAGTGTATGAACTGTTTAATGATGCTTGGCGGTAAGCCATGACAACTTTTTTTTTTTTTTTTTTTGCATTTTCCAAGAATCACAAATGAGGATTTGACAAGCAGTGTAGTAAACACTAAACGGTACTTGATTGATATGGCCGGAGAAAGTGAAAGCTACTGCGGATGATTTGACTGACACTTGCTATTCCTTGCTGCACTAGGCACTGGCCCACTGTAATCTGGTACCCAACTTTTGTTACTGTTGTTGTCGTGCTTTGAGACGGAGCCAGATCTGTTACCGCTGTTTCTAAGGACAGCGGCGGAACACTGCCATGCACACACACCAATTGTCCAAGTGTTACCCGTTATGCACTGCAACGAGTTAATTTTCTCTCATTCAGAATTGAACTGTTCTTTTTTCCAACGTTTCAAACGGATTTAGAAAAGATTCCTTAACTAGCTATATTGGTGTACGCTGCAAACTGGCCCTTGAGAAAAATAGAGCGTCAAGTAAAGTAATTGATTAAGTCTATCACATACTATACTTGTGGTTGCACGCCTTAGTGGTTTAGAATACGACATATGATTTAGTCCTCAATCGACTCAGGTGAGATAATTCACTAACCCATTACGTGCACACTGCATCGATCTCGTACCAATCACTCGTCCAAGTCTCAACCATTTATAAACATATTTTTCTATTTCCAGTGGTAACCCATGTTACCACACTACGGTTCAAATATATTCAAGTTCCCGTTATGGCAATGTATGTGTCATATTCATGTTCAATTACTAAGCAGTGTCTAAGCACAATCAGTAGTCATTTTTTTGTTTAATTAATGAGAGTTTTACTCATGTAATAATTATCCTTAGTTCACTTGAGTAATAGTAGCAGTAGTTATAGTTGTATCAATGGAAGAGATGTCCTCTTCAGAGGGTGGCTAGAGGTGAAATGCAGAGGAGGTGATGCTTGGTGGCGCGCATGGTGCGGCTTTTAAAGGAGAGGTGTAACACCCGGTAATATGAGCCTAAGATGCTATTAAAAACAACATAACATGCTACTAAGATAAGATATTTCTTTTTTAATTCGACAGAGTCTCTCTTGTAATTCAAACTATTAAAGGAAATAATAAGTATCTAGCAGATAATCGAGTAGGTTAAAGCGATAACAACTTTAAAACACAAACATGAAAGATACTATAGAGTAACCATCCAATTCTTATTACAAATAAACCAATACACCACGAAGGGTGAACATGATCATACTAAGAAAATTACGTGCTCTACTAGAATCCTCCGATTAAACTTAAGTCTTGATTTACTAGGCATAATGATTAACGTGGTGAAGTGTGCATCCAAAAATACTAGCCCATCCCATACATGTCATCCTCACGAGCTGTACCTAAAACAAAGCATAACAACAAGTGTGAGTACAAGACTCAGCAAGTACAAACAAGACAATAACCCTAATCTCATAACACATACTTTGAATTTAACACAATTAGTCATCCATAATAATATCATACCTATTCACTTTTATTTCCATGCAATGCACATGCCATAAATGCACATTTTTTTCTCTTTGCATTTACAGGTAATGCGGAGTATGCATCCGTCGATGCATATCCATGCATGTGCCTTCAGGACAGGGATCTCAAACCTACCCTCCACAAGTGTGGGAACCTCATGCCCGTCTAATACATGACGGAGATCTCAAATTTCTCATTACTTGGCTACAACATAGACCAAGCCGCAAGGATCAAATAATGATGCAAATGAATGATGTAATATTTAATTTAACTTTAACAACATTACCATGTCATCTCTATAGTAATTGCATCAATATATCATAATCACATTTAAGCAATAATAACTTCACCATGTCATCCCTATGTTAGTTGCATCATCAACTCAATCTTACTCTTTGTCATCAATAATACCATGACACTAAAAAATAACTTACCAACATATTATTTTATCTCATAGCAATAACTCAACAAGACAACAACAAACACCTGTTAACACCCTTATACAAGTACTTGCCTCAACCATGCGATGTATGTCGATGAGAACATGGCACTACCCCCAAAATCACACAGCCACTTGACCATATAATAAACATACTAAGGAGACCATCCAGAAGTATACAACATACAAAAATTAAATAACTATCAATGCTCCTAAGTGCGACCCAAAATGTCGTTCCTCCACGAACACCGTTATGTCCCAAAGCAGAACAACCGCCTTACAAAATTCATATCTCCCCTTCTGATTGTCATCTTGGACTTTCTGGAAAGTTTAAAGAATTGTCTACTATTCTCTAGTTGGTTAGGTTTCCTACTTTGTTTCTTAACTATTTCTAATATACAAATTACTACAATTTGTCAACACACGACAAACTCTACCAAATAGCGAACTATAAAATTCATATCTCACAATCTATGCATTGCATTGACATGAATAAAAATTCTACCAAAAGCTATCAAAATTCTCTACAACTTTCTAGTAGATAAAATTCTTAACTTATGCCTCTATACTATCCGTAAAAATAGTACAACAGACTAACCCAATCTACTTTTGAATTCTCTGATTGCTAAACATAAAAGAAGTATTAGAATCGTTACCCTTGGAGATCAAGATGACAAACGCAAGATCTCAGCAAGACTCCTCCCTTTTCTTCCTCCTTTCCTTCTCCCCTTCTTCTTTCTTCCTCTCTCTCTCTCTCTCTCTCTACTGTTGCAAAGCTCATGAACATGTGCAAAAGATGAAGCATTAATTAACTAGTTGCAGCTGCAGTACTCATGTGCAGCTAGCGCATGGCATGCAGTTGTACTACTGGCACTAACAACGCATCATGGGTAGATAATTCTCTCTCTGTGCCCCCTCTCGGCAGCATGCAGTTGGCAAGGCATGTAGCCTTTGCATGTAGCAGATTGGCATACAAACAACACATGCAATTCATATTAGTGCAACGCATGCTGAAAAGAACGTCAACAGCAAGGCTTGGCGGCTGGAGAGAAAAGCAAGCACACAGAAAGGTTAGGAAGAACTTACAGCGGCAGGAGGATCAGGAGCAGGGAAGGATAGGGAAAAGACTAGGGTTTGGGGAATGCCACCCTGGTTCCACTTAAGGGCCAGCGAACCCCCCTTGGCCCAAAGCACACCGTGGGCCTTCGGCCTAGACTCTAATTCCCCTTCTAAAAACTGAAATTCAACCTTAATTACATCTCCTGTTTTCTCAATTTCTTATTTAGTTAAACGAGATATTACATTCTACCCCCTTCAACAGAATTCGACCCCGAATTCTACTTATCATTCTACACAAAAAGAACAATCACAACTAAATTAAGCAACAGATAACATGTACCCGATGTTAACCATTACGGATACTACTCGCGCATGCGAGCTTGACTCCCAAGTCGTTTCCTCTCGGGCTTATGGGTCGCGTCACCTTGATGGATACCCACATCTTACACCTCAACACTTGTCTCGACCCATTTCAGGTATGCTCAACAAACAGGACTCGAACGTACAGTGTTACTCGTTGGTCAACGGCTCTTACGAAACCTCACACTCCGATTCTCTTAAGTACTCCCTTGACACCGAGTCACACAAAATGTTGTGTACCCCACAATTTCAAGAAACAACCCAATGTACATTGGCCAACCTTTCCTTTTTGTACCAAACCACACAATCTGCACATAAAACACGGGACTATTGTTCCATCTCTCAATCGATCATTTCACCTTAACAAGGAGCACCTCCTTTAACTAGGGACACACAACTGAACTCATTTTAAACGAACTCTTTTACACACAGAACCCGACTGAAAAAAATAAAAATGATTCTTTTCCCAACCACGTATTACCAACTCCCCATCGAAAGAGTCAAAACCAAAATCGAAGACTCGTCACGTAAACCTTTTCACTTTCCAAGTAGGTAGTTCACAAATAAACACCACGTAAGTCAAAAGCAAAAATCACTTGAATGCCCAAAATAACCTTTTTTTCTTAACTAGAAAAGGCTAGACACCAACATAAAAGCAACTCAATTTGCAATGGCATCCACCATAGACACACAAGTGAAATAAGAACCAAGAGAGTATTTCTTTGCAGAGTACCCTTTTCTCAATCCTTTCTTTTAAGAATTTAACTTCCCTTGAATCATGGGATTCCAAATTATCACATAACACACTAACTCATCTATCTTAAATTGGCAACCTTAATGTTATGCTCGAACCGAGTACATCATCCACATCTTTGTAGAGACTCTATTGACCCCACATAAACATACTCTAGTCAAGTCCTCTACCAATGAATTACTTTTGACAGATAATTCCCAATACACCTCAAAATAGGTTTCACACGCAATCACATCACCTCAATCCTTTAAAAATAAACAACTCGAATTACCATCACACTCTCATGTAATACATCGTAAGGATTTTATCGATTATCACCCCCACTATTCGAATCCACCCTTATTCTATTACTTCTACACATAATCATTAGGCAACCAAAGTTCTAACATAAAAATACAAAGCCCAAATTTAACCTTCAAAACTCCTATAACGAACTTCTCGTATAAAAGATAGGGAAATCCTCATATTCAATCCCTAAAATTCCCACAATGCAAACATACTCAATCATTAATATCAACATGTAAATATTTTCTCGACCAAAATCTTTAGAAAGATTCTAACTCTCAGAGGGTTACTCACAAAAGCCAAGGCATACCTGACAATAATTCAACAATCCCTACTATCCCAATAATTGTGATAACAATTAAATTTCTTTGTAATTCTACTCTCATTAAACTAGTCCGTCATAATTCCCCGACACAATCTTGCAAAGTAACCAATCGCGATATTCTAATACATTGATCAAGATTCTCATAGTTTCGATAATTCTAATGTTCCGTCAAAATGAACAAAATATTGGAGCACATATCTCTATAGGTTCTACTAGTTGCAACAATATAATCAGTTAGCTCCAAAGACAAATATTGTATTTAAATCAAATCCTCTCCAATGATTATTTCAAGAAATTAATTTATCACTCAATGCATCTCAAACAACTTGACACTTAAAGTCTCACAAAATCATCTACTAGATCACCACTATCTAGTTGCCATTACACATCCTAAAAGACTTTGCAACACAAAACGGTTAACCCTTTCTTAGAAAAAGAGGCAAATAGAAATAAATTTTCAGCACAGAGAAAAACAGTTACTACTTGAAGTATACATAAGAACAAGGAAAAATAGTCAAATAGCAATGATCTCAAAAAAAGTAAAAGACGAGACCACACTTGAGAGCACAAATCCCACAAGAAGTGAATACCAAATCCCAACCAATAAGAATAAACATTTCTATTGAAACTTGAAAAACTCTTATGCATCAAATTGAAAGGTTAAACACACTTCAAATAAGCTACGAGTTACAAAACTTAACTACAATCTCAAATACTTTTAGTACACTCTTTCATTTAACAAAGAAAATAATTTTCTTTGTTTACAACATTAATTTGCCAACTCATCCAAAAAAAAACCCCTTTTAAGACCAAATCACATGAGTCTATTAAGAACCAAGAGAACCCTCCAACATGTCACTACTCTCAACCCAAATTCAGTTGTCACATAAATCATGAACTCCAAAGGATCATGAATGCAAATATCAAAATATTTTATTGAAGTGATATCACGAAAGACAATCAAATTATTCTTTTTTAAGAAATCAACATCACTCTTACAACCCTCTACTGATAATCTTACTAATATCCATATAATGCACTCTTGGCAAGAATCAACATACCTTATTATCCTTTGTCTACTTGTACAATTATTCAATCATGGAAGAATTTATGACCCTTTGTCTACTTGTATTCCCACTAGCACATATAAAATCATCAAGTAGCCAATTATAGAAAAAATTTAGATTATTATCCACTGAGACAATAGTCGAACACATCATTAACTCTCCCTTCCTACATGGTTAGATTAATCTATTAAGACCAAATAATCCAACAAGTTTAGCAAACTAAACAATTTCAACGATCAACCATTTCATCAAATACACACTATTATCTCACAATTCCACCATCATGTAAACATATATTACATATCAAATCCCATCAGGTCATCTCTTAGTGATGCTCAACACCAAACTTCAATACACAATAATTGCACCTAGTAATTACATATGATCACTAAGTATCCACAAAAGATAAATCCAAGATTAATATCCACTAAAATAATAATATAATACCTTCTGAACTTAACCATCCCAAAATGTTAGATTAATCCGTTGAGATCCGTTAATCCAATTTACCCAAGGAGTTTACCAAATTTATCACCCTTAGAGATCAAACTAGTTCATCAATATCTCACACTTCTTAATGAATCTTGTATTCCCAATACGTATAAACATACCTAATTATTTTAAGACAACATCAAATTAATTATCTTTACTTCCAAGGATTTTGGTTAAAATCGATTAAGCATCTCGCTGCAAACGACCTGATAACTCATATCCTATTAATGAACTTCTATATTTAACACCTCTCACTTGAATATAACAAGACATCACAAAAGGTTTGCAAACGACCTGATAACTCATATCCTATTAATGAACTTCTATATTTAACACCTCTCACTTGAATATAACAAGACATCACAAAAGGTTTTTTATGCTTTCTTTCATAAAAGAGAAGCATTAAACTTCAACATTCCAACTACTCCAAAAGAAAAACGTAGGATCAACGCTTCTACATGCTAAAGAACTCGCAAAAGATAGTTCACATGATCCAAAGTACCAAGCTAATAAGTGAATCGTGTTTTTCCCAACTAGAAAGGCAAACCTTCATAATGAAATATCAACCTTACGAATTAACAACGTTAACAAGCTGCACAACTCTCGTCAGTCAGAAGAACAAATGATCGCTTTACGGAACAAATAAAAACAAGGGAAATTGTCCCACTGCACTGTAACCAATAACCCAAGAAAATTCTCCAACCGCAGCCATAACAAGAATAACCAATCTAAACTCAAGGAAGACAACAACATCCCTAAAGAACTCATCCTCAACGCATATAACTAAGTTACCCAAGGTAAACACTTCACTATTCTCATACCACGAATGGTGGTACAACATAGCCATACCCATGGCCTCAATCCATCTCTACCTCTCGACATCGTCTAACATCACACATAACAATCATGTAATCAAATCATAAGCAGTCATAATCAATTCTTATAAGCAATCATCAACGCAACATAACAGAAATATAAATGCAATGCTTTGCCCATTCCCATCCTACTATGCATCAGTGTGTCAAATTTTAAGTTGATTAGCCATTAGCAAATTTTAATTAATCTATTCACCACGGACCTCAAGGCCGCTCTGATACCAGCTGTAACACCCCAGCCCAACAGCCTAAGATGCTTCTAAAAACAACATAATAGGCTACTAAGCTAAGATATTTCTTTTTAATTTGACAGAGTCTCTCTTGTAATTCTGACTATTAAAGGAATTAATAAATATCTAGCAGATAATCGGGTAGGTTAAAGCGATAACAACTTTAAAACATAAACATGAAAGATACCATAGAGTCACCATCCAACTCTCAATACAAATAAACCAATACACCATGAAGGGTGAACATGATCATACTAAGAAAATTGTGTGCTCTAGTAGAATCCTCCAATTAAACTTAAGTACTTATTTATTAGGCATAATGATTAACGTGGTGAAGTGTGCATCCAAGAATACTAGCCCCTCCGATGCATGTCATCCTGACGAGCTGTACCAAAAACAAAACACAACAACAAGCGTGAGTCCAAGACTCAGCAAGTACAAACAAGACAATAACCTCAATCTCGTAAACATACTTTGAATTTAACACAATTAGCCACCCACAATAATATCATAACTATTCACTTTTATTGCCATGCAATGCATATGCCATAAATGCATATTTGTTCTCTTTGCATTTACCGGTAATGCGGAGTATGCACCCATCGATGCATACCCATGCTCGTGCCTTCAGCACAGAGACCTCAAGCTTACACTCCATGAGTGTGGGGACCTCATGCCTGTCTAATACATGACGGGGACCTCAAATTTCTCATTACTTGGCTACAACGTAGACCAAGTTTCAAGGATCAAAGAATGATGCAAATGAATGATGCAATATTTAATTTAACTTTAACAACATTATCACGTCATCCCCATGGTAATTGCATCAATATATCATAATCACATTTAACCAATAATAACCTCACCATGTCATCCCCATGTTAGTTACATTATCAACGCAATCTTACTCTTTGTCATCAATAATACCATGATACTAAAAAAATAACTTACCAAAATATTATTTTTATCTCATAGCAATAACTCAACAAGACAACGACAAAATACATGTTAACACCCTTATACAAGTACCTGCCTCAACCGTTCAATGTATGTCGATGAGAAGAGGACACTACCCCCGAAATCACACCGCCACCTGATCATATAATAAACATACTAAGGAGACCATCCAGGAGTATACAACATATGAAAATTAAATAACTATCAATGCTCCTAAGTGCGACCCAAAATGTCGTTCCTCCCTGAACACCGTTTTATCCCAAAACAGAACAGACGCCTTACAAAATTCATATCTTCCCTTCTGATTGCCCAAAAAGTGCATTCTTGGACTTTCTGGAAAGTTTAAAGAATTGTCTACAATTCTCTAGTTGGTCAGTTTTCCTAATTTGTTTCTTAACTATTTGTAATATACAAATTACTACAGCTGTCAACACACGACAAACTCTACCGACAGCAGAACTATAAAATTCATATATCACAATCTATGTATCGGATTGACATGAATAAAAATTATACATAAATCTATCAAAATTCTCTACAACTCTCTAGTAGATGAAATTCTCAACTTATGCCTATATACTACCCGTAAAAATAGTACAACAGAACAACAGACTAACCCAATCTACTATTCGAATTCTACCAATTGCTAAACATAAAAGAAGTATTAGAATCGTCACCTTTGGAGATCAAGATGACAAACGCGAGATCTCAGTAGGACTTCTCCCTTTTCTTCCTCCTTTCCTTCTCCCCTTCTTCTTTCTTCCTCTCTCTCTCTATACTATTGCAAAGCTCATGAACATGTGCAAAAGATGAAGCATGAATTAACTAGTTGCAGCTGCAGTACTCTTGTGTAGCCAGCGCAGGGCATGCAGTTGTACTACTAGCACTAACAGCGCATCATGGAGTAGATAATTCTCTCTCTGTGCCCCCTCTCGGCAGCATGCAGTTGGCAAGGTATGTAGCTTTTGCATGTAGTAGATTGGCATGCAAACAACACATGCAATTCATATTGTGCATGCAGAAAAGAACTAGTGTAGTGAGAAAGGGCTCCATCTAGCGTCGACAGTAGGGTTTGGAGGCCGGAGAGAAAAGCAGGCACACAGAAAGGTTAGGAAGAACTTGCGGTGGTAGGAGGCTCAGGAGCAGAGAAGGGTAGGGAAAAAGACTACGGATTGGGAGAATGCCACCTTTGGCTCCACTTAAGGGCCGACCAACCCCCCTTGGCCCAAAGTACGCTGTGGGCCTTCGGCTCATACTCTAATTCCTCTTATAAAAATTGAAATTCAAACTTAATTACATCTTCTGTTTTCTTAATTTCTTATTTAGTCAAACAGGATTCCTTAATTTCTTATTTAGTCAAACAGGATATTACAAGAGGAGAGGGGAGGAGAGGTGGCGGCCGTCTCAACGGTGCAAGTGTGCGTGAATTATGGGCCAGCACGCGGCGACAGGACAAAATTACAGTGCGACGGTGCGCTTGAGGCACCGGATGGATATCGGAAATAGCTTGATTTCAACCCACGCCCCGCCATTGAAAGAGATCCAGCTGTATGGATATCGCAGGATTGTGCTAACCGTGGGTACAAGGCTGACAAGTGCACGAGCGAAAGCCGAACGGGCCCCCACATCGCTTTCGCACGCACTTCCCTGGCAAATCACGAACAAAAAAGCGTCGAAACGAGCGGAGGCGACACCACCACACCACGGTCACCGTCACGTCTCAGTCACAACTCACGCGCGCGCATCATGGCACGGGAAGCAGCAGCAGGGGGCGCCGCCGAAGCCGAAGGGACCAGCGCCGGGCCTGCCTCCGCCGCAGCGGCGCGGGGGAGCAGGGGCGCGCTGGTGACGTGGAGGCGGGTGTCGAGGGCTGCGCAGGAGGCGGCGGCGCACGCGCTGCTGCTCTGCTTCACCGCCCTCCTCGCCCTCAAGCTCGACGGCCTCTTGGCCCGCTCCTGGTGGTAAGCCGACCCCCGCTCTCCTCCCACTCCTGTACCCTCATATGTGACGGCGCCGCTGCAAACGTCGCCACCAGAGTCGCGTTTGGGTAGTTCGCACTGGTTTCTGCGGAGAATTGGAGTGCTGATTCGTTGCAAAACGGTGCGTGATTCGCGGTATATAGTATAGTATTGTTACAGCGTCATTCGTTGCAAAATTGTGAAAGTTACGGCTGTGGAGAAGTAGTATAGGAAGCCGCGGATGAGTATTTGATGGAAAACTCAACACTGTATCCTAATTTGATAGAAAAGTTCGTAGCATGGAAAATGGTGTGTTGGTGATTTGACAAATTGGCCGTGCATCAGAGTCACTGTGTGAGGTTATTGTTCACTTCCTGTTGGGGTACTGGGTTTTCAAGTTAGCTGTTGCATGTTATCCTGACTCCTGAGTCATGGTACGGAAAACCGTTCAATAATTGGCTTTTACCAGCCAGGAACTATCATTGATATGTTTACCTTAGGGGTTAGGTTTGTGACGTGCTATGAAGGATTTACTATGGCACTGAATTTAGATGGTGTGTGGTTTCAGTTGATGTAACTTAACTTCTACACACATGACACGTGCACTTAATCTTGCGCTTCCATCTTGAAGAAGAGCCTTGCGTTGCTTGAATGTGGACACGCCATATTCTTTTGGAAATGAAAGCAAATGTTGGTGAGCATGATCCACATTCGATGGAAACCAGCTGAAGCCACACGTTTACTGCCGTTCTTTCAAAAAAAAAAAAACTGTGAATTGTTCGCTGTTCAGCTTCTAGTATTGTTCTAGTTGGTTATGGACCTGTTAGCATGGGACATGGGTAACTGTCCAGAAATCAGTATGGCTGGCCATTAGAGGACAACCGGGTGGCAACTGGCCTTCTAAACTTGGGCCCCAGCTGTTTTTTTTAAAAAAAAACAAGCTGAACAAGTTGCTTCTGTATTCATTTCTAATTATAATTCAGCTGTGTTCTGTCCGGCGATGATACATTTAATTGTCTGCATGTTGAATCTCAAAATGCTTACCAAACCTGCAGGGTGCTATTCATCCCTCTATGGTTGTTCCATGCTGTTGTTGTTCGATATAGATTCTCATTACCTGCTCTGTCATCACCTCAAAGTTGTCAGGTGCGTTTGCTACTTTTGCTTTCCAAATCCATACCTTCATTCTGAACTGGCTAGCAGCAGGTTATTTATATGATTCAACTTTACAGAGGATTTCATGCCATTCCATTGTTGCCACACCCTTGCTAGTTGCTTTTGAGCTGCTTCTCTGTGTTTACCTGGAAGGCATCAATGGTGAATCTAAAGCTTAGTGCGAATTTCTCCAAAAAGCACATTCATTTTGTTTGTTTCTCTTATTTTTCACTGGCCAGCTGAATGGTTCATCTGCAGGCCATCGTGAACCTTTTATGGATTTAAAGCTTGTATTCCTTCCACTCTTGGCTTTGGAAATCATTACGCTGGTTGACAATTTCAGGTAATCACACAATTATTCACTGCAAAACTGCAAGTATGCTTGTATGTATCACTAGTTCACTAGAAAATTTACTAGAATCGATCAAAGAGTTTCTTGGGAATATTTTTGAAGCTGATTCACTTTGATGTTTTTGACCTTAAATTTGAAACACTTGTATTCATTGGCCTAAATTTGTAGTGTAAACTTCCTGGTTTACTGCGCTACTGGCAATGCAAATTGATGAACTGTTCCACGATACAAATTTTTTTAAAACAATTAGACAAAACTTCCATACTACAATTGTCTTTTTAAACTTTATAGGGTTTTAACTCACTGTGCTGACTGCCTAACTATGGTAAGATTTTACAATAATGCAAACTGATGGAATTTTGTTCCATGATACAATTTACTCAGCAATAATCCAACCTGTTCGGCTGTACTGTTTCTCTCTCACATGTAGGAAGTGCTGCAGCATTGTGAATAAAATATTTTTATAATTTAAGAATCACATGATAGTGATTAATCATTTGCCATGTACAAGTGTATACTTGTTAGATGTTACTGGGTTGCTGGACACCGTTTTATAGGATATTAATTACCATATTATTGACTAAATTGTCATGTGAACACATGACTGGACCTCTTTTGAGGTGAACAATTCTTAATTGTCAGGAACTATGCTGTAAAGAATACTTCATCTAATCATTCCTAGTAGAGTATGCTTGTTTGTATTTATTGTTTATTGTGCTTCCTATTGTTTTGCATTCTCATTAGGATGTGTGGTGCTCTGATGCCTGGACATGGAGAAACAATGACTGATGAAGCAATTTGGGAGAGGCTTCCTGTAAGAATCCAAAGACTACATTGCTCCTGCTGTTCCTTAACTTTTGGTTCGCGTTGACTTGTTCTCCCACCTTTTAATTGAATCAACAGGACCTATTAACATTTCAATTGTAACCTTTCTGTCCAAAACTACAAATTCGCATTAAAAACTGCTGCTTTCTCCAATAAAGTGAGACTTTGTGCTAGTTTTACCAATTAAATGCAAGATGTGTGACAATGGTGTGTGGTAATTGAGATGCTTTTGATTGGAGGTATTGGTATATGGAGCTCCAACCAACTGCACATTTTGTTGGCCTTCATTCTTTTGATTGATTTTTATATTAAATTTGGACCTTAAGTTCCAATCTTTGCTCATTTGTTGCAATCTTCTCTGTTCTTTTATTTCATTTGGGACAAGTTGCATATTGGAAAAGGTTAAAGAGGGCCAATCAGCTCAACTACAAGTCATAGCTTATCAATACAACTTAGCAGAATGTAAGGTTTAAAGCTCATTCTTTTAACACCATGTGTTGTTAGAGGTGCTACATTTGCAACAATGTGTCATTTAAGCTGTTGATGTGTAATTCTTTGGTGCATCATTGAACATATGAGTAGATGACCATATCGAGATGTAAATATACACATACCATGCTGTATTTATAATATTAGATAGCAACAAGGTATCCATGACCCATGCCATTGCTTTGAAGCCTTTAATGTTAATAAATAGATGAATTCTCACGAGGCTTAAGCAGTATAATCATTACTAACAACTTTGTATTTTCCTTAGCACTTTTGGGTTGCCATTTCCATGGTATTTCTACTAGCAGCTACTTCACTCATGCTTCTTAAGTTGTGCGGTAAGCTATACAAATACCACCGGGCTTGTTCTTAAAAATAATAATCAAATATTGAATTTGTTCTAGTTGTGCTGATCAGAAATTTCCATAGATCACTGATAATATATTTTGCTATATCTCTACCAGATTACATCAAAATATCTAGCTTTAGTTTTTTTTCTAGATTAGCACAGTAAATTCTTCAGGATTCACTTGTTTATAGAACTAGCAGTAGCACACATAGTCCACCTTGGGTAAATTTTTTGAAGTGCTTAGCCATAGGCCAGACCGTCAGAATATCGTAGTACCTTTTGATTTTTAAAGTGATTTAAGTTATATTGTATGCCACAGGTGACACAGTTACTCTGGGGTGGTGGGATTTATTCATTAATTTTGGGTAAAAATTTATTTCCTCATTTTAAATCATGCTTGTAATTCCATGGAACAGTTCCATCTAATTACTTAATGACATTTTTTTACAGGATTTCCCAGTGCTTTGCTTTTCTTGTCTGCACAAGGTGGTCCAATCCAATGGTTGGTAGACAATCAATCCTTGGTATAACAATAAATTCATCTTACATGGACAGAGATTGCAACTGGAACAGCAGTGTCATTTTTCTCCAAAAGGGATCCTGATATAGACAAACTATATGCTCTGCAGGACATTGGTGGCCCTATATTGATAATTCCTATCGTAATCTTTCAAGTTCTTCTATGTATGCGCTTAGAGGTATGTTCAACTCCATTTTCTGAATGCTTTTTTCATTCAAAATCGATTGGTAGGCACTATTTTGCCATCTTTCTCTGCTGTTCTTTAGGAACATTTTTTGGATAACTTATATTCAGTGTGGTACTACATGTCTACATATACACAGTGTGCCTTTTGAGGTATGATATTTCATTTTTAAAGTACTTCTTTGGAAAACATGGCGAATCAAATCTCCGGGCAGACTACCAGCATTCTATATATTCTGTCCCGCACACAGATTGTGGTACCATGTGTGTGTTATTGATCCCAAATTGGAGTTATGAATGTTTTATGTGCAAGCTTGTAGTCAACTAGTGTCTGTGAATGCCAATATGATTAGGGGTGAAAACGGATCGGATACGGGCGGGTATTATTCTTCCCGTATCCTAATCCATATTTTTACCCCGGATTCGGAGGCAGATACGAACACGGATTTTTCAGGATACAGGCACAGGGCGGATGCGGATCGGATTCAAATCGGACGCGGATAACTTGACGGATTGTGTACACATAAAGAAAAGATATTACTTCACCAATGAAAGTATCAAATTATACTACCTATTAGAGAATTATTTATCCTACTTAACAACATAAACATAATCAAATGTAAATTCATATTATATATTAGTAAATGACTAGAAAACCATAGAGGATATTAAGGGATATTGATGTTTATCGGATATCCATTTTGTTGATTTACCGGATATCCTATAAAATACGGATACGGATTGGATCGGATGTTGCTCTTCCCATATCCTAACCCGGATTTTCCGGAGTATCGGATGCGGATTGGGACTAAAACATGGTACCCTGGACGGATTTTTTCCGGATACGGCATCGGATCGGGCGGGAATTATCCAACCCGTTTTCACCCCTAAATATGATTATTAAGTGTATGTTTGTTGAACTATTACCCGTCTGCAGTAACTAGTCTAAGTACCCTTTGTCTCGGTCTATATCCTTTGCAGGGTACTCCATCTAGTGCACGGTTTATCCCAGTTCGAGCTATTTTCTTACCTGTACTTTTGCTTCAAGTGGCTGCTGTATGTTTTACTGTTTTGAGATTCTTCGAGAGGCTTGTTATCAAACTACAAGATGGAATGATTAGTGAAGGATATATTTCTATCTTGTCAAAAATCGATCATTTGTTTATGATGATACAACATGGTTCAAGGTTTTGTTCTCTCTAGTGTCACTTTATTACCCCAGGCCCTCTTTCTTATGTATTTAAAAAATGCACATCTATCACAGGAAGTGCACATGTAATTCTCATTAATTTTCACTGATGGTCAGGTTCATTACCTGGTGGTCTATTGATGAAGATAGCAAAGAGGAACAAGCCCATCTATGCTATAAAAATAATATTGGGTATCCACTGCATAATTCTATCTAGTTGCATCTTGTTTAGAGTTTAGACATAGTCGTGAGTCACAAATAATATTGGGTATCCACTGCATAATTCTATCTAGTTGCACCTTGTTTAGAGTTTAGACATAGTCATGACTCTTGACTCATGAGTTATGTGAATATCTGGATCTATGGGTTATAATCAATAAACTACCTGTGTTTTTTGCTGTATATGCCATTTTTTTACTCGTTTACAGAATGGGACATGGCATTTTTCTTATACGTCTTTTCACCCTTTTTTTGGTAGGGGAGTAGGGTAGTGTGTTGCAGGAGATAGGATCATGGGGGAAAGAGACGAGTCTTTGTATAGGAGATGGAGGAGAGACAAGATAAGATCAAAGTTTGAAAGAACTTATCATGTTGAGCCCATAATCAAATATGGGGGATCCCATTCCCACCTAAGTTTAGATGATCCAAAATATAGGAAAACTAATCAACTAAAAAGTAGTAAGCTAATTTCTTGATTTAATACAGTTTATGTAATACTCCGGCCCGTTAGCGTGGTGGCCCATGTGGCCGATGTATTGTAGTGTAGTGGGATTAGTCCCACATGGAGAGTTGAGATAGGTTTGGGCTAGCATATAAACCAAAGCGTTCCAAGTATAGCATCTCTAGGTTAATCATTTTACATGAAGCGATGGAGAAAGTGTAAGCGGCATGCTATGCATGCGTGGGCCCCACGGTGTGTTGGGCTGGCATTGACCGGATTTTGGGCCAGGGTGTTACAATTTAATTGTGAACCTTCCAAAGTTATAAAATTGATTTAAGGCAACTGTTTGCTCCTTCATTAACCAAAAAAAAAAAGCTTAATACATAAAAATCTTGAAATGTTTGTTTTCACATAACAAGATAGCTAGTCGCTCAACATTCAACGAGATAAGCTAATCACTTTAGAAGCATTCAGGATTGTTGGATTCTTTCATTGATTTGTCTTGTCATTTCTCTGCAGGTATAGTACCTTTTGTAGCTATCCACCAGAGATGGTAAAAGAGATGCGGAAGAAAGTTCTTGTCAAAGAGGTTATTTTGTTATACTCACTGTACTAGCTTCTTTGTTTAGATTGAGCTAATTAATTGTGTGTAATTTCAGGTACAGAGACTTCAGTTAGCGTTGGGAGAGCAAACAGAAATGGCAAAGCTTAGCCAACAGAAGTGCGACATGCTTAAAAATGTACTACTTGTCTTCCCCTTTTTCTAATATCACAACATTCTTTACATTTTTAATGGATTGATACATAGAGCTCAAGAATGTCTACCAGGATCTCCTCTGATTTGCTGGTGTGCTGCACCTGCTGTTATTGGCACTATCGAACTTTATAATTTTTTGCTTATTTAAAATGTTGAATCATTGTCATATGACTGGCAGAGACTGCTGGCTCTGATATAAAAGGGTTAAGACTTAAGACGCATTACAGGTTTCTTATTTATTTTAACCAGAACCTTTTTCCTGAACTAATACTCCTTTTTTTTGTTACATAACACAGGAACGGATCTTATGTAGAATTTGCTTTGAGAGAGAGATCTGCATTGTTCTGCTTCCATGCCGCCATCATGTTCTCTGCGAGTAAGCTTCTTTTCATTCACTAATATGTGCATGCTCTGCGTGTTACCAATCGTCATTTTGAAGTTTTGAAGGTACATACTGATATATTCTTGCCACATTTTTGGTATATTTTGTTATTTATCTGTAAGTGGAGTTCCAAAGTTATCTTTTTGTTGCTCTTGCAGACCCTGCTCTAGCAAGTGCCGATCATGCCCAATTTGTCGAGTGACCATTGAGAGCAAGTTATCTGTTTATGATGCATTGAGTACAGCTGATCAATTAAGTGACACGGTTTAGAAGTTCACATGTTGACAGTAGTTCTAGGATACGTACTTCTGGAGTCAGCAAAGATGACCACACTGATTCCGAACAGAGGAAGACAAATTGTGTTGGCCATGAAATTCAAAGGAAAGCTAGAATAAGTCTCTATGTCCGAATGGAGTACGAGCAAATCAAGAGCCGCACAGTACATTCCTCTGCAGTGATATGACACAAAGGAAGTGTGTGAATTCGATGATTCCCACTCGCATATAGTGCCAGGATGAATAACCATAAGTTATATATATATGGCAAAAGCTGCAAGTTCGGTTGCCCATGTATGCCATCTGACCAGTTTATCAAGGGAGTGCTTATTAACAGTTGACAGGGGAGTTGAGCAAGCATGTGCAACAGGAGCTTCGGGTTGTTAGTTGTTCTTCAGAGTTCAAGAAAGAAGCAAAATATCAGTCTATTCTACTTCGATGAGCTTATAAATCTGTGCCGATAAGATGTCGCATGTTCCAGTGAGTTACCCAACTTGTAAAAATATGCTTAGCTCATAGCTGCCTACCTTTCATGTACATAGATGAGACTAACGTCTCTTAGTCCGCTCAGTTTTATCTCCAAGGTTTAAGAGCATGAAGCTCTCGTTGCCAGTCTTGTCAGATGACGATGAGAGCATCCATTGTTTGCGCATGTCGACCTCACGCGCATTTCCCCTGCATATGTGCATACCAGAAGACCACTTTGCAGTACGAGAATTGGCTCGCGAGTCAACATTTGTGGCCACGGCCTTTCGTTTCTCCAATGATTCGGCGCGTCTTGTGGCCTACACAATGCATGCCCTGGCTGGAGGGCTTGCCTCACATGGACATCCAAGATCCTTGTGCTGGTGCCAATATTTTGCCTGGAAGTTGCTAGGTGCATGCTCCGCGTCACACAAGGACGGGGTCGCTCCATTTTTGCCATCCTTATCCATGTTGCTTTCATGTGTATAGGTCGCCTCTGTTCGTTGCTCTACTCCAGAATGTGATGGCAACGTATGGGACTCTGCATGCTGGGCACATATTTTCGGTCTCAGGATCTCTCACCTAGGGTTCAGAAAAGTTTGGAATTGATCTTGCTGCTGGTAAAACTTTTAATAACAACCGATCCTATCCATATATAAGATAATAGTATGGTTTCGATTTGGACTAGCACATCACGCGGCAGTACATAGGGAACTAGACCCTGTTTGGGACTTGGAAGGGTGCAATTTAAGCTTAAAGCCATCGGAACATTGAGTTCTCCCCTAAAAGAGGCTGGTTTTGAGATACAAGCTGAAGCCATCCTTTCAGGACGATAACAAAGATAGCCTTCATGGTCACCTGTTTTTTGTACTATTAAGTTTTGGTATCTCGATCGTCTCCTCTGAAGAGTCTAGCTCCGAAGACTTGTGACCTAATTTAATCAGTGTGTGACCCACTGGTGACCGACAAGGAGGAGGTGATGCTCTAATCTACTTTCACTAGTGGCCGCCTTGTAAATTTGACACAGATTGTTATATTATCGATCACTGAATAAGATACAGCCTATGAATAATTGGTTTTGATTGGTCTATAGTATATAACTATATATCCAAATGCAAAACCGTTTTGCCCGATTAATTAATTGCAGAAGACGTAGTGTCGAGTGTGAACCAGTGACCAGGTCAAGGCGTGCCGTCGATCTGTGCACGGGTCATTTCCTAGCTGCTCATCTCCATACCTAACATCTGGACGGTGTTTGTCGGAGAAAAAACGCCCGATTCGTACAGAGGCGCATTGCTGCTACCGTCGCTGTTGCTCTTTTGCCCGCCCTCTCAATAATGCATATAGACAGAATGGCACACATATTCGATCGATAGATACAACATGCACACAAAATATTGATTTGCAATCACGATAATTGATTTGTCAGATGGACATGCAGATGGGACGCGTCAACGGCAGGTGCAGAGAATGAGATCGTGCACCGCATTTGCTACATCGCAGGTGCATTGCATGTAGCTACGGCTTTTACATGTGTGTGAGAGGGTGGCGTCCTCCTCTCCGAAATGCTCTCTCTTGTGCCCTAGCTAGAATGGAAAGAACGTCCAAGCTAGTGCATGTATATGTATATACGGTACTCTCTCGGCGTGGTACCGATCAGGGGTGGATACAGTACTCTCTCGGCTTGGGCGAGCTATAGTCCGAGGTCTAGAAATCTTAACATGTTAAAGTTCATAAAAATCTTTTAAAAAATCACTAAACATTCTAGGTCGACCCAAAAATAGCTTGATCCATCCCAAGCCACCGTCACCGTCACCATCACCGTCTCCGCCCCTAGTCCCGATAGATCTCCGAGCGGATCGGAGGGAGTATATATCAAGCGGGAAGAATTCCATGGCGAAATGATTAATCCGACCTGGCTAGCTTCGAGATCAATACATGCATATCCGTTGATTCTTTTGCGTATGTAGGACGAGATGAGAGCTCTCGCACGGGTGTCGGGGCAGGCATGCGCGTGCACTGACATGTACACCACATATGTAGCTGCTTTCGACGGCATCGTACGACGACCCGTTAATTTGGCATGTGTGCACCGGCAGGCCATCTGATTGGGCGATGGGTGCATGTGTGGTCACCACACGTGCCAAGTTGCACGCGAGCACTACTGAGCGCAGCCGTGAAGCGAGCCACTTTTCCCATACGATCGATGTGTGGTCACCGCACGTGCCAGGTGAGCATTCTTGAAGCCACAAGTTAGCTGGGTATAGCCTGCATATAATGCATGCATCTGCATGAGGTAGCTTTGCAACGAGCTATAGCTAGCTCGTGAGTGTACTGTCCTGTGCACGTATACTTTACGCACGCACGTTTGCGCACGCAGGCGCGAAAAAAGAAGAGCACGAGAACGTTATAGGTGTAGACACGTCTAGTACTCTAAGCTCTGCTTGTACATAGAGAGATGTAACAGGAGGAGCTGTAGCTTTTTTTGGTGACGAGCCAGGCGCAATCGCGGCATGAAGAAACGGAAAGGCAAGAGCACGAAGCAACCGAGAAGCTACACGTATCTTTGTTGCTTTCTACCTTATTTGATGCCACGTGCGTATACGACTTAGCTACACGCACCATCTACCATGCGTGCATAAGTTATATATACTTTCTGGTGAGGTTATATATATATATATATATATATATATATATATATATATATATATATATATATATAAAACCTTTTTCCTACTCCCGAGAATAGTTACTTCCTATTTCGTATCTCACAACGTAGGAAGTATCTTGCGCAACCGAAAATATATATGTGTAGTATACGAGTATATAAGACCACCTAGGTGGTATTCACACCTTTTCATCGGTGGTATGTACAATTTTTTAGATATACTCTTTTTTTAGTGCGAATATAAAAGTATTTACAAAATGTGCTAAAAACTATGGACCCTTTTACAAATTTTTTGTATGGTTCGCATTGGAGTATCTTATAATTAGTATATGAGTATACCCAGAGTGATAAAAGAGTATATCAAGTTCTTTTAGGCGGTATATCAAAGGTGAAGTAACTACACCTGGGAGTAGAAAGTATGTATATATATACACGCATGGCCAGAATGTAAGCATAGGGGTCAAGTCAAGTAGACATCAATGGTCCTAGAAAATTTATATCTATTACTTTTTAATGCAAGTAATTTAACAAGCTTATCAAAATATTGAAACACCACTACTACAAAATATGCTATACTAGATGCCCATTGGAACCGTCTGTGATACGTAACTATCACAGATGGTTCGTGAATAGAACCGTCTGTGATAATTCACAGACGGCTCTTAAGAAGAATCGTCTGTGATAATCGAGACATCATAGATGGTTCTTCTTAAGAACCGTCTGTGAATTATCACAAACGGTTCTATTCACAAAAATAAAAATTTGGACGGGAGAAAAGAATTATCACAAACAGTTCTATTCACAGACGGTTTGTAGATAAAACCGTCTATGATACTTTTGTTTTGTTGGGCAGGAAAATGAAAATTTGGACTTAATGGGCGGGCTACCGAAACTCGCTTTATATTAACTGAGTCTCCTCACACCTCCATATCCTCCTCTGCCATCTCTCCTTTAACCGAGTGCCGCCGTCTCGCCCTGACCTTGCGCTCCGGCCTCCCCCGAGCTTGTCGCCCGCGGCCTTCTCCATCTCGCCCCAGCCTCGTCGTCCCCGACCTCCCACGACCTCGTCGCCCCCGGCTTCCTCCACTTCGTCGCCCCGTCCTCCCCCGAGCTCGTCGTCGCCGGCCTCCCACGACCTTATCGCCCCGGTCTCCCACGACCTCACTCTCTCTACTCCCCCCTTTTGCTCTGTGGTGTGGATTACTAAAAGCTAGTGTTAATGCTCTGTGAATGGATTGAGTTGATGCTACTATAATGTGGGTGATGCTATAGCTATTGTGGGAAGCTCTCTATGCCTAGCTTACGAATTTATGCCAACTATCAAGGAATTCCTAAAGTTGTGGCAAAAAATATAGATGACAGATCACACACTATCCAGTAAAACCGCCATAACTTTTGCATACGAACTCGGATTGCAACGTTCTTTGGCTCGTTGGAAAGCTAACAAAAAGTTCAATCCGAAAATCCATAAAGTCCATATCAAATTCATTCGGGAGGCTCCAGACGAAGTAAAAACCCTCCAAAAAGGTCGTTTAGGGCCTCAAAACAGCCTCCGAAGTTTTAACACCCGTTTTCATTTTTTTTAAATATAAAAAGCTATAATAGACGGTTCTTGTTTAGAACCGTTTGTGAAAAAAGCTATCACCGATGGTTCTGAACAAGATCCGTCTATGGTAATTAATTATCACAGACGGTTCTTGTTCAGAACCGTCTGTAATAGTTTTTTCACAGACGGTTCAAAGACCACCTGTGATGATCTCATGTCATCACAGACATATAAACTCAAACAGTTCAAAAACCGTCTGTGATAACCCTTTGTGTAGTAGTGCACGTACATGTTTACAAAAATACAAAAGAAAATTATATGTCTACCTTTGACATGAGAAACTACATCTTCATCAACTTAAATTTAATTAGCAAGCAGACATCGACATTCTTTATAATTTGTATCTGCTCCGGTTACAAAAAGAGCGATGTTTTGTGCCATGTGCAATCAGACTTTCTAAGTTTTGGCTATCGACATCTTTATGTATTTAGATTGGGGGCATGAAAATAATATGTATAGATTAATTGTCTCAAAAAATACTTTCGTAATATTGTAATTATTTTTTTAGGTTTTATAAGTATATTACAATAAAAGTTTGTGGTCAAAATAGTATTTTGAGACTATGTCGGTGTCCAAAACATTACTCATTTTAGAATGGAGGGAGTATTTATATGTGATGCATCGTTCCTAATTTGCATTCTAAATATACCATGAACTTGATACAAAGAGAGTAAAGCAGTACTAAAAGACTCTATTGCTTTTGGTTAATTCGGTGGTGATTCCCTAATTAAAAAAAACTAGTTCAATTATTGGGCATGTACCTTAGCCTTTATTAGTTATGTACGTTGATGTTTCTTAGTAGTAAATGGGCAAATTCAATTGGAGAGAGTCTAATGTACTGTATTTTTTAAGCTTAATAGGGTCAGTAGTATACAGTACTAGGTCCAAGATTGCATTGGCCATAGGGGCTGCCCTCGAACCGCCCCCCGCCGGCCCCTGTATATGTACGTACGTACGTACAAAGCTAGATGTGTATACGGTACGTATGTGCATGAGAGCTTTTATGGGGGACATCTAAAGTGCAAAGCATATATGCACGAGAGGGAGCAGAAGATGACAGCGAGCTAGAGGACGACGTAGCAGAGGCAAGCTAGGAGAAAGAACAATATATATCTATATATCAATGCCTGAAGACTATAGGCAACTGAAAGTCGCGAGTTGTTCAGAGATTAACACGAGTGAGATTCTCCAGAGCGGCCCCGGCCGTCAAATGGCTCAGTGTACGGCCATGTCGATGTTTATGACGAAGATCGATCGACAGGGTACGGACGGTAGTCACCGCTCGCCTGCTCGCATGCCCAAGGTCAGTGTGCGCCTGGCCGGAAGTGCGTGGGCCCCACACCGCAGCAGCAGGAGCAGGAGCAGCGGCGGCGGCGGTCTCGCCGGCCGGGCTAGCTCTGGCCTGATACGATGTTTCTTTCGACTTCAAGGGGGACATAGGGTATACGTGGACATAATTAAAAACATAATTTTGTACTACAAATACAAAAACAAAACAAAACAAAACAAAAATTCTAAACTACACAAAAGTAAATATAAGTAAACCCTACAAATAAAAAACAATTTTTTTCCTTTCTAAAATAGACAAAAGTAAATCAGGCACTAATACAAAACAAGCTACCATGGACGCTTCATCACAAACGGTTCCGAACCGTCTGTGATACAAGACCGTCTGTGATAATTCACAGACAGTTCTTAATCATAACCGGCTGTGAAAATCGCATACGTCACAGACAGATATTAAATAAAACCGTTTGTGAATTATCACAGACGGTTCTCAACAATAACCGTCTGTAATAGTGGAAACTTCACATACGGTTCTTATGCCATAAACTACAATAATGATATATGCACATACACAATCTTCTTTAGCTACTTGATATGGTTCAGAATGCACTCCATCTTCAACTCTAGTATGCTCCAGATATATAATTATCACAGACGGTTTGTAAATAGAACTGTCTGTGATGTTTATGTAACAGCCCAAATTTCAAATTTTAGTTTAAAATAAAATTTTAATTATTTTTGTGGAATTTTCTGAAAATTTTAAAAGTTTTCCCTTAATTATTTCAAAGCCAAAATAATTTATTTGCAAAATCTATTCCCAATTAAAAGTTGGAAATATTTATTTAAATCCAAAATATCTTAGAGAATTTCTGTGAATTTTCTCATAATTTTTGGATTTTTTGCTATTTTCTAAAGCCTTTTTGAATTTCTAGAATTATTTAAACTGGAAAGCAATTAAAAATCGCCCGCATAGTGCCTGGGCCGAATTCTGCCAACCCATTACTATTCCGCGACCGCTTGGCCCATTCTGCCCGAGCCGATCGGTGCGAACCGTCCGATCTAAATCGGACGGCCGATGCTTCGCCCACTCCATTCTTCCGCCGAAGTTGGGTGGGACCTCAAAGACAGTTGTCATAGTCTTCGCCTCCTTCCTCCCGCGGCCGAACGCCTTCGCCGCCATTAATGCCGAGCCGAGTTCTTCAATTCCGCGTTTCTCTCCCAGATTCTTCCTATTTTAGTGCGCAATCAAACCGCCGGTTACCACCGCACTTATTCCTGGTTGTTTCCTACCTTAATCATGCGCATTTACGCCGAGAGTTCGCTGTCGTCGCCGCGACCTCCTCGCACGATCTCCTCCCCTCAGCCTCACCCTCACCCTCACCCTTGCCCTATAAAGGTGCACCTCAACATCGCCTTCTCACGCTCATTCCAACCCCGCCAACCCTGGCCCTTCTCCCTCGCTCAAACGCCCGAATTTTAGAGTTCTTCGCCGCCGGCCGAAGCTCGAGTCTTCGTCGATTCCGGCGCCGTCCAAGGTCCTCCGTCGACACCGACCCCATCCTCAGCACCGCCTCGTCACCGCCTACCACATGCGCACACCCTCTTTGCCACAGAAACGCCGGAGCTCCATCTCCGCTGTCGACCCAAAATCGCCGCTGCCAAACCTCGTCGCCGACGACCATTCCGCCTCGCCCTTCCGCCGCAAGGTAGCGCACTAGTTTCCTTGTCACCCCTCTCTCTTTTGTGCACACATGTGAGCATCACCGTGGCGCGTAGTGCCGGCGAGACTGTCGCCGGAACACCGCCGCTCCTCGGGACGACGTGGCTCAGCCACGTCGACGCCACCTAAGCGCCACGTCCACCCTAGTTGCTGAATCAGCGCCCACGTGGCTGCCTGCGTCAGCCACTGCGCTAGCACCACACCCCCGTGCACTGTAGCATGAGCCGAATCCACCGTGGACTCGTGGCTATTCGCGGACCTAGTCTATGACTGTGGGGCCCACATGTCAGTGACACAAAACATTTCCAATAGTGTTGGACCAAAAAAGGCGATTAGAGGGGGGGGGGAGTGAATAGGAGCACGCTCACTTTTTCACAAATAATAGATCCAATAATATTTTACTCCAGTAGCTATGGAAGCTATGAAGATCAGTATATCAGTACAGCGGAAGACTAATATTGAATCCAATAAACACCCCTAAGCAAGACTATAAACGATCAAAACACAAGATAGCAACTATCAGTGCGCTGCCGGTCGGACCGCTGGCCTTGGGCGGTCAGACCGATTCAAACGATCGACCCGGTGGCTACGGCGGTCGACCGCCACCTCGAAACGTAAGAACAACCCCGATGACGAAGATGAAAATAGATGCAACTTTTGATCTACTAATCCAAACTTGATAAAACTTGGAACACACCTTCTCTATGATATCAGGAACCTATTCCAATCAAAATTTATGATAATTCTTGGAGGAATAAAGATCCTTTTTCGTTTGATCAAAGAAGGGTTCAAAACCGGGTTAAAACAAAAACTTGATCCAAGATCTTGCTCGTGGGTGATTGATGATCAAGATGATCCTAGATAGGTTCCCACACGTCACAGCAAGGTAGATCACATGAAGAATTCAATCAAAAACTCTCAGATCAAAGAAGGACCCAAAATCATCAAATAGAGAGAAAGAACGCAATGAGACAAAACATTGATCAAACTTTCCTTTGATTGATTGATATGATCAGGGCTTACAGCTACTCCATCAATGGAGGACAATGCTCAATCCAAGAGCACGAAAATCACATCAAACATCAAGAACCATAGCCTCCACAAAAGCTCTCGCTAAGAAAATTAGGGTTTACAAGAATTGCAAAACAGACGAAGAGGTGCTGCAGCCACCACCCTCTCCTATTTATAGTGGAGACTTAGACCTTCTAGATGTTTGATCCTATTGGGCTCCCGTTAACGCCCAAAGCAAACGGGACACATACGCATGCATTTTAAAGCGCCGTCTTTATCTCCTCTTGACCTAACTAGCTACACCTAGCGCCATCTTGCGCCTCGGATTAGCTAATAGGTCACCCTTGTCCATCTTGCACCACGCTTGAGTACATTGACCTCACCCGGCATCGTCGATCATTCTGGACCTCAGCTCTCTAAGCCTAGTCCCGATCATCCTCGCCGTTGATCGTCGTTGACCACCAAGCAACCTGCACAACAATAGACAAGTAGACAGAATTTGGGAACAAGTTCTTCACAACTTGATCCATGTTAGTCAAAACATGCATCATGAACCATATATGCCCTGAAACTCATGACTTTGACCTAACACACGAATATCGCCGCCACACCGGGCGACGAACAAAGTGAAAACCGGTCAGACCGCCGACCATGGCCGGTCTGACCGCCACACATGGGCCGGTCAGACCGCCAGCAATGACTTAGCCGATTTCCAGCCTCTGAAAACCGAAACCTACTGGAATTTTCAATCCAATAGAACTTTTGATTAGAGACTCAAAAATTATGGGACTAAGTGCAATAGAATCCTCTCTCTTGCCTACACCCTCTATTTTTAGCCCAGCTCAAAATAACACTTTTTAAGTTCACGGTCCGATCAGCGCCTATGGCGGTCGGACCGATTTGGGACCGATCGACCGCCATGCACATGCCGGTCGGGCCGGTTCTTGCATTACTTTACGAAACTTTGTCGAAAACACATGAAACGACAAACCGTAAACGCCATTGCCAATTGTCATATCATCATAAGATCTGGAGCATATCCCCATGATATCCACAAATAGAAAAATAATTCGGCTGAAAATCATAATTTTCGTACGCTAACGTCAGCATGCACAATAATTTGAATTTTCTTTAGAAAAATAATTTGGGAAAATCAATAAAATCTGATTTTAGTATTTTCTTAAGTTTTAAACTTCCAGGAACTCGTATTTCTTCATACGAACTCCGATTTGGGTGAATCAAATTTCTAAATTTGTATAAAATCAAGATCTAGCTAACTAAACTAAAATTATTTCATTTGGAGTTAATTTAAATGTTAATGTTAATTTATTTGTATATTATTTGAATTTATTTGAATTTACCTTATTTTCGCGTATAGATTTCAACGACTCCGAAGAGCTCGACCTTGTTGAACAATTTGATTACCAGGACTTCGAGCAAGGCAAGTTATACTGTTGATCATATTGATCCCAGTATTTAAAATTTATTTAATTCTATTTTTAAATTATTATTGCATGCGTAATTTTGTATTCAGTTATTTTAATTCCAGTTTTAAATTCCTTAGTTATTCCAAATCCTTGTATGGCTATTATTGTTATTTGAATTAACTTGTCCTTGCCACCTTAGTCAGAATAAAAATTTAAAAATAATACTATATGCTTAGACCATGCTTAGATAAAAAAAATATTTGATTTGGGGGATTTTAGCCAAAGAAGCAACTATTGTTTAAAGGTCTATGACATTGTTTTGTCATGGAAGAATTTTACAAATGTCTTCGAAAAATAAAATGGGAAAAAAATTGGTTTGGACTTGGGCGAAATGGATAGCTGGTGGGTGCAGGTTTATGCACGGGCTCAATCCGGGTAGGGTTGAGGCCCAAGGGTTATTTTGGAAGTCGCCCAAGTCAGTTAAGGACCGGCCTTGAGCCGCATCTTGCAAAACACCACCGTACCACAACTTGTCTTGTATGGGCAGGACTAGACTTATTAATTTGTAATATCTCATTGTCTTATGTGCCATTATGTTGAGTGGGTGTTGGTTAAATAGTATTCCCACCTGGCGCAATAGGGGGCTTCCGGCAGGTGGTTAACCCAAGGGAAGCGAAACCTTAGCGGGCATGTTAGCATTGAGGTAGAACATTGGAAACACCTTGTGATAATTGCTTAGTCACACGCGCTAAGGAAGCGTGTATTGGCTGACATAAAGAGAAAATTATCTCTTGTGGGTAAAGTTGTACCCCCTCTGCAGAGTGTAAAACTATTTGAATAGCCGCGTCCACGGTCATGGACATGCTGAGCAAAACCACTCTAAGTTAGATTTTATTTTTGGTTTTAAAAATGAATTCAGTAAATAATTTTAGGATGATGAATCCTTATGGTAAAATTGGGCGGTTAGCCATATGATAGGAGGGGGTATCCATCACCATGTTTCATAGAGGTTATCCACTATAAAACTGTCAATTTAAAAATCTAATTTTAACTATAGATTAATAACTGCCCTGAAACTTAGTATGAATATTTAAAAACTAAAAATGCTGCTTTACGCAAATAAACTCTATCAGCCCCAATTGTTTACTTATGCATGCATCATATTTCTTTATTGGGTGTAACTTGCGAGCACGGAAGTTGTGCCCACCCTTACTGAATAACGTTTATTCAGGAGGAGACTTCTATCCAGACGGTGAGGATCCAGACGTTTAGGCCTACGCCTCCAGACGATTGCCTATGACGCATCATGTGGTCTACTACTTATTTGCTTCCGCTATGTTATTTTATTTAGCCTCAGGCCCCATTTTGTAAATAACTCTATTTTATATTAAAATAAATACATGATATGATTGTGCTGACACTTTTTGTTAGACTGTGTACACTAGCAATCCTGGACTAGTGTAGTAAACACAAAGAATTCGGGACCCTTCGTTCCCGGGTTCGACAGTTTATCACAAATGGTTATTAATAAGAACCGTCTCTGATAATCATTTTTTTCGGCTGTCATCCACGTAGCATGAAGAGTATGAGACAACAGCCATTCCAACTTCATCAAGCCTGCAAGTTCAAGAAGTATGGCTGCTAGGAGATTGCATGAAGAGGCTATTTCGCTGGCATTCCTTCAGACACAACTGCAGGCTTCGGAGGTGCCCAAGCAGCATGGGGAGGAGGATTCTACATGCTGCGTGGTACATCCGAGGCCTGCAGTTGTGTCTGGAGGAATGCTAGCGAAGTAGCCTTTTCATGCGCTTTCCTGGCAGCCATGCTTCTTGAACTTGCAAGCTTGATCGATGAAGTTGTCGTGGCTGTTATCTCATCCTCCTCAAGCTGCGTGGACGACCGCTGAAAAAAGCAGCCACATCAGAAACAAAGGAATACTAACCTTAGATCACCAAGAACAAATAGCAGATGTAGCACACTTAAAAAATTTAAGTTATTTCTTTCACCAACGAGCCCCAAAGCCGGCCGCCTCCTTTAAAGCAGCTGCATATATATATATATATATATATATATATATATATATATATATATATATATATCACATTTCTCACTAAAGATAAATGTAGTTTTGAGGGGACGACCAGATTTTTAATGGTGCATATCACAGACGGTTCTTGTTAGAACCGTCTGCAATATGTATTACAGATAACAGTTTTGAACCGACGGTCTTGGAATGTCACAGATGGTTCTTGTTAAGAACCGTCCGTGGTTCATATACAGTTTCACTAAAAAAGTGATACTTCTGATATATGATGCTAGTAGGAGAAAAACAGAATATTTTTTAGATATGGAAGAAACTATCATGGGCGGTTTAGTGGGATAAACCGTCTGTGATACGTATCATAGCCGATTATAAACTACAACAGTCTGTGATATATAATTATCACAGACGGTTATTAACAAGAACCGTCTGTGATGTTTACTTATCACAGATGGTTTGTAATTGGAATTATCTGTGATGTGTATCACGGACGGTTATTAACAAGAACCATCTCTGATAAGCATGACTGCTTTGAAGAAGACAGTGTGTACGCCTAAGAAAGCAACCAAGCCCACCACGAAGTATGATCTTTTTTTTCGGTTGTCGTCCACCAAGCCATAGCCTACTTTATCGAACCTGACACACTCTACTAGCAGCCATGCATGCTTCTTGAACTTGCAGGGGCAATTCATACCATGATTGTATTCCAGCTTGACACACTCTTACTTCATTAGCGTTCTCTTGGAATAGATCTTGGTACTGGTACTGGTCTTGGTGAACTTGCCACGAGAGTGTGTTAGGAGACTGGGTGGACGATAATCGAAAAATGGATCATACTTCGTGGTGGGCTTGGTTGCTTTCTTATAAGGTGTACTCGCCGTCTTCTTCAAAGCAACCACATCAGAGACAAGAAACTAACCTTTGATCACCAAGAACAAATAGATCTGCAAGCACACTTGAAAATCTACTATATTTCTTTCACCAAACGCACCCCAGAGCCAGTCGCCGCCTCCCTCAAAGCAGCCGCATATATATCAGAGACATTTCTCACTACATATAGATCTAGATCTGAGTGGACGACCAGATATTTAAAGGCGCATATTGCAGACGGTTTCTTGTTAAGAACCGTCTGTGATACGTGTACAATCTCAGAAACAGTTATTGTTATGAACCATCTGTGATATTTATCTCACACGGTTCATAACAATAACCGTCTGTGATGCCTACGATTATCACAGACGGTTGTTATTTAAAACCGTCTGTGATACATATCAAATACATTTCTTTTTAAGAACGGTTTGTGATATGCACAATAAAATATCTAGTCATCCCGATCGACTCCAGACAGATCTGTCTATAGTGACTCCAGACAGAATCGTCATGCGCACTACCGCTTTGAAGGAGGCGGCCGTACTGGGGCATTGATGAAAGAATTAAATCTGATAGATTTGCAAGTGTGTGCTTGTAGATCTATTTATTCTTGGTGAGCTAAGGTTGGTATTTGCTTCTAATTATATGCATTATATAATCTAGGTTTATCATCCAAGGAGTGGTTATTAATTGGCAGTTAAGATTTACAATATATAGACAATGATCGAGCAGCATGTATGTATACATTGACTTGCCCTGTATTGTGTAGTTGCATGCACTAATCTATAATTTATTACGTGTGTATCGCAGATGGACCGAAGCTGGATGTACATTGAGAACCGTATGAATGAAGAGTACATTGATGGTGTGTCTGCTTTAGAGAAGCTGCCGAGCAGGATATATTGAAGAAGGTGATAAAATTTATGTATTGTCCATGCATTGATTGTGATAATATGAAGATGTTTACCAACCCAGCGCATATCGAAGGGCACTTGATTCGAAGGAGTTTCAAAAAGGAGTATACATGTTGGACCAGTCACAGTGAAGAGCAGATTATACCGGAAGGTAGTAACATCGTTGAGGGAGAAAATGATATGCCGCCGGATGTGGACTGTACTTTCGATGAGGGTAGGTCGCACAATGACAATCTAGATCAGATGCTACGCGATGCAGAAGAAGACTATAGTGAGAAAGAGTTTGGTAAATTCAAGGGCTTAATGGAGGACTCGACGAAATCTTTGTTCCCGGGCTACAAGCCGGAATACACAAGGTTGTCATCCGTGCTTGAACTACTGAAATTGAAGGCAAATATTGGTTGGTCCAACCAGAGTTTCACGATATTCGTAGGTCTCCTAGCAAATATGCTTCCAGAGGGAAACGCCCAGAACCACCTACCAAGCCAAGAAGGTTCTTTGTCCATTGGGAATGGAAGTAGAAATAATACATGCATACACAAACGATTGTATCCTCTACCGTAAAGAGTACGCAGACATGCATATATATCCAGTGTGCAAAGCATTCCCATACATGCATAAGAATCACTCCGATGATGGCGAGGGCATCGAGGTGAAGCAAGGACCTCCTGCTAAGGTGTTGTATTATTTGCCTATAATTCCCCGTTTAAAGAGTGCGAACTGAAAGGACGCAAGCTTGCTGCGTTGGCACTCTAAGGAGTGTAAGAAAGATGGAACGATAAGACACCCTGCTAATCCTGCCCAGTGGAGAAACTTTGATAGGAGCTTCGAAGACTTCGGTACGGAAACGAGGAATATAAGGTTTGGGTTGAGTACAGATGGAATGAATCCTTTCGATAATATGAGCAGCCGACATAGCACCTGGCCCGTGAATCTATGTATGTATAATCTTCCTCTTTGGCTGTGTATGAAGCGAAAGTACATTTTGTTGTTACTACTTATCCAAGGGCCGAAGCAACCTGTGAACGATATTGATGTGTACCTAGTGCCATTGCTGGAAGGTCTTGTGACACTGTGGAACGAAGGGGTACATGTATGAGATGCGTACAAATGAGAGAATTTCACTTTATGCGCCTTGTTGTTCTGCACCACCAATGATTTCCTTGCCCTTGGTAACCTGTCGGGATTCAATACAAAAGCAGTCAAAGTATGCCCACACTGCTTACATAATACCGAGAGTGTGTGGCTGAACAACTGCGCAAAATTGTGTACATGCGTCACTGTAGGTTCCTTCCCAGGTATCACTCATACCGCAAGATGAAGAAACAATTCGATGGAAATAAGAAGGACGGTTCACCTCCAAGGGCTTTTAATGGGAAAGAGGTCTATGATATGGTTAAGGATATCAATGTTGTGCTTGGAAAGGGATGTAAATTGAGGACCCATCAGAAGAACATAGGGAAGAAGTAATTAATTTTTTGGGACCTACCTTATTGGGAGCACTTAGAAGTTCGCCATTGCATTGGCGTCATGCACGTGGAGAAGAATGTATGTGATAGTTTGATTGGTCTCTTAATGAACATTCGTGACAAAACAAAGGATGGTATCAACGCACGACGTGACTTGGTTGATATGAACATAAGGACCGTGTCAGCATCAAAAGAGACTGATAAAGGATCAACGCACCTTCCCCCAGCTTGCTACACTCTGTCCAAGGCCGAGAGAATGGAATTGTGCCAAAGCTTACATGATGTGAAAGTTCCGTCTGGTTACTCCGCCAGCATGAAGAAACTTGTTTCTATGGAAGATTTGAAATTAATTGGTATGAAGTCTCATGATTGTCATGTGCTGATGACACAAATATTTCCTATTGCAATTAGAAGTATTTTGCCAAATAAGGTTCAACTGACAACATGAGGCTGTGTTATTTTGTTTAACTCAATTGCTCAGATGGTCATCGATCTCGAAAGACTAGATGCTCCGCAGGCCGACGTGGTGATGACTCTATGTCATCTTGAGATGTATTTCCCTCCATCATATTTCGATATCATGGTCCATCTCATTGTTCACCTTGTGAAAGAGATAAAAGATCTGCGGCCATGTGTTTCTACGTCATATATACTCGTTCGAGAGGTACATGGGAGTTCTCAAGTCCTATGTATGGAATCGATCTCGGCCTGAGGGCAGCATCATCAAAGTTTATGCAACCGAAGAGGTCATTGAGTTCTGCGTCGACTACATGGCTCATGTGAAACCGATAGGTGTGCCTCTATCTTGTTACGAGGGGAGGCTGGAGGGTATCAGGACCATCGGAAGGAAAGGAATCACTCCTGATTTCGACGCGTACGCTCAAGCCCATTTTACGGTCTTGCAACACATGACCCAAGTGCGTACATCGATGAGCACAAAGACATGCTACACCAACAGAATGTAGGCCGGTTGGAGGTTTGGATCACGAGAGAGCACAACCGTTTGTTCAACGAATGGTTAAAGGTGCGATTCACTGGGAGGCCATCATCAAGTGATGATATGCTGCCATGGTTAGTAAAAGGTCCAAAATTTAGAATTGTGATATGGTAAGGATACGACATAAATGAGTACATATTTTATACGACAGCTCAGGATAGGAAGAGCATAGTCCAAAACAGCAGCGTCTGCATATATGCATTTCATGAGCAGATCAATACTGCTAGGTTGAGCTCCTATTATGGGTTCGTAGAGGAGATTAGGGAGTTCGACTATGTACTTTTCAAGATCCCCATGTTTCGGTGCTATTAGGTCAAACTTCCACAGGGTGTGAAGGTCGACAAGTACGATATCACTACTGTGGACCTCGAATGTTTTGGATACAAGGATGGACCATTTGTACTCGCTAAGCAAGTTGTTTAAGTTTTTTATGTAAAGGACCCGACAAATAAGAACCGCCACGTAGTTTTTATGGAAAAAGAAGGATTGTTGGAGTTGAGAATGTCGTGTGGATGAGGAAGAGTACAATCAATTTGACGAGTTGCCTCCTTTCGGAGACAGCGTTAGGCTAGAGGAAGAACTGAGTGAGGAAGATAGCTATATGCGCTTCGATCATAATGAAGGGTTGTTTTTTAAAATGAAATAGCCAAGTGTAATGAACACCTATTTGAAAAATTATTCCATTGTAATTAAGAAACTAGGCGCATGTAGTTAAGAAATTATTCTATTGTAATTGATTCACTACTTAATAAATTATTCCATCTGTGATTGTATCTGCTTTCTTGTTTTCAGGGGGGCATGTCTAGCATTTCCCGAGGCTAGCCGAAAAATAGAATAGTAAATTTTTGGATATAAAAGGAACTATCACAGGTGATTTAGTGTAACACACCGTTTGTGATATATGTAGCACAACGATTCCTAATTAAGGTGCCAAAAAATTTCGCCTCCCGCGCACACGTCCAAAAATTTCGCGCGCTGAGCATCACGGATGGTTCCGTAATAGAACTATCTATGATACTTATCACACACGGTTCTTAAACGTAATCGTCTGGGATATGCTGGCTTATCGCAGGCGGTCCTGGAATAGAACCATCTGTGATATGCTTAGCACCAGGTAGTGATCGTAGCTGGCCTAGCTTATCACAGATAGTTCTATTATAGAACCGTCTGTGATATGCTTCGCACTAGACTTTACTACAACCACCCACCGCTACAACCACCCACCCCTTGGTCGTAAGCATATCACAGACGGTTCTATTCAAGGACCGTCTACGATAACGAGCATATCACAGATGGTTATATTTAAGAAACGTCTGTGATATGATCGCTTATCGCGGACGGTTCTTTCATATAAATGTCTGTGATATATGATATCACAAATGGTTCTTTTAGAGAACCGCCTGTGATATACATTTATAAATAGGGGGCCCCGCGAGGGTTTGCGTCCTTACTCCTTAGAGCTAGTCACTGGGTTTGTGTCATTACTCCTCAGAGCTACTCTGCGACCTCCGATCGACCTCCTCCCTGTGTCGGCGTCATCCCTCTGCGACCCCCGACCTCCTCCCCTCGCCGGCGTCATCCCTCTACAATCTCGACGCCGCAGCCCCTAGTCTCGACGATGCCTCGCTCCCCCGACCTCGACTACCTCTTCGTCCACGCCTCCCGTCAAGGTACAATCACCGCTTTGGATTGGGCTAAAAGAAGTTTAAAATTGTGATGTTTTGATTGACCATCATGGCCGTCAGTCCCTCTGGGGTCCCTCTGCTTCCCCAGAAAGCAGCGGCAACATTCTGGACTACCTACGGTATACTTGCAAGGGAATGGTTCCCCATCACCACATAGAAATCGAAGGATGTGACGGACGAAGAGAAAGCGCAGTTGTGGACTGAAATTCCGACGTCGTTCGAGATCCCACTAGATTTCTTCGAACTCATGCGATGGCATGCGTTCCTTGCGATGGCACACGCTTGGAAGACCTTCAAGAGTAAGCTTGTCACGGAGTATGTGAAGAAGGATCAGACGTCCTGCGCAAAGTATAGTTTCGTGTCGTCGGATACATGGGACACCTTTGTGCAGATGAAGACAACAGACGAATTTCAGCAGTAAAGTGTCGCACACAAGGCTATACCGAATCATCCCAAGGCTCCTTCGAACCAATCAGGGAGAATGATATAGAATCCACGACCCTGGGAAACAAGGAGCACCTGGGTCGCACTTGGGGCCTTGGGGTTTACGTACCTTGGAAGCATGGATTCCCACACGACTCTGAGGCGTATAGGAGTCGGAAGAGATCCAAGGTCGAGCGCAAAGAACAGTGGAAAGCGGAGTTTAAAGAATAGATTACTGCACAATTTCAAGCACAGATAACAGCATTACAGGAACAAATGACTCAAATCCTCAACCGGTGGCAAGACGCCCCCGTGATTTTGGTAGCCAGTCCCCCGCAAGATCGGAGTAGCGTCGCGTCCACGCCTGCAGTTCCTGAACTTGACGATGCCTAGTTACCTATCAACCTCATCCAAGTAATGTACATTTCTGGGATGCTTCAAAGATAGACTTGTAGGACTCCTTATCTGATTGTGTATCATTTCGAAGGTGCCCACGCCCTGCAGGCTCCAAGTGCTGGTTGGGTCCATTCATGTTGAGGCTGGGCGGGGGGTGGTGTTTCCATACCACGAAGAGATAGTGGTGCACGGTGCCCAGCTAACGCAGGGTTACGCCAAGGTCTAGGTGGACATGGTATAAGATAATTTGATGTCCATCCCGCTAGAGAAGCGCCCAAATGAAGACATCATAACACTAGGGGATGTTGTGCTCACTTTTGTCCAGTGGCCCAAGAGGGACATCGCCCTGGACCCTGCAGTGCTACTTCAGAAGGCCTCCATGGCGACGACGTCCGTGGAGATGGCGCCTGTAACATCCCAAATCTGTAATTGTGTTTCAAGTGTAAGAAAATCAGGAGGAATTAAAACTTTTCTTGCATCTTGAAACCCCTGGTCATTTTTTGTAATTCTTTTAAAAGAATTGTGGAAGATCAAATTCAAATCCTCATTCGACGCTAATCAAAAACCTCCTTGTCATAGACCTTGTGCCAAACCCTTGGAGATATTCTCCAGAGTTCTAGGGAGGCTTAGCAACACCTCTGAATTATTTCATGATTTTTAGAAATTATTTGATAATTGTTGGAGGCAAGTCAAAGCTTTGTCAAACCCTAGCTTCCCCTCTTCCAGAATTTCTGGAGGAAAATTCAGTACATTAGAATCTCTGGAAATTTCATATGAGGTTCCTTCGGTCGTCAGCAAACTCCAGTTAAAATTTCATAATTTTTGGAGCTTGCTTGCTACCTTAAATAATTCCTCAAAATCGCTTATTCAAATCCAAACCCTAAGCGGTTTGCACTTGTTCGTAGGTTCGATCGGACTCGGGCTCGAGCCACCGACTCGGTCCAGTCCACTAGCTGTGCCAACTCGGTCGTTCGGGCGCTAGGGTCGTGAGCCGTTGGATCGGTATCGAACGGTCTTCGACCCGCCAAACGCTGGAGTCGTTGTAAACCACCCGATCTAACTAAGCCGTTGGATCGGTATCGAACGGCCTTCGACCAGTCGAACGCTGGGGTCGTTTCAATCCGCTCGATCCAGCCCAGCCGTTCGATTTCAATCCGACGACCAACGAGTCGTTTCCTTCCCTGTCCATGCGGCGCTCTCGCCATGGCGTGCGCAGGAGGAGAAAAGCGGTGGCATGCAGTCCACTCTATGTCCACCTTTAAAAGGCTAGCTCTGAGCGCATTAAATGCCTGTCGCGCTCACCCCTCAGAGGGCCATAACTCAACTGCTCCCGTCGCTCTCAAGTGCTCTCATGGCAGTGTTGACCCGACTGGAAAAATCCGGCCGTTGTTCTCCGCCATTGCTCTATTTAAACCCCGTTGCTTCGCCCTTAGTTCCTTTAGCACTTCTGCAACTCCAGCTAGCACTCACCCTCTTGCTTGAGCTGCAGTCCCTCGCACTCTCTTCGACCGACATTGTTGAGTGTGGAGCTTCGGTCGAGGCGGTGCAGCGGGGGTTTTCTTCTTCAAGTCTTCGCCCCCTCTGCTCCCCCTTTACTCTTTGGAGCTTACTCACGCGGTTTGGTTCTCTCTGTGCCTGTCGTCGTGTGGCCTAGCGAGAACCTTACCACCGCTGTTCGGATACTCGTCGCGGAGCACTCCGTGGGTCTCTAGTCGTTCTTGACCCTGTACTTTCGCGTTGCCCTATAGGAAAGTAAGTGTGTTTCGTTGTCCTTTGGCATTGCCTGCTCGACGAAGTTTCGAGCCATACCACTCGGCCGCACTCCGTGGTCGCATCACCGGGTCGAGAAGCCGCCGAACCGCAAAGAGTGCGGAGGCGCCGCTCGTGGTCGGACTTTCGACCGGTCAAGATGGCTTGGTCATTTCGACCGTGATGCGTGTTATGTTGGGTAAATGTGAAGTCTCGTAGTCCCCGAAGTGCCCTTATGCTCATAAGGGAGAGGCCACCGAGTGATTGTAAGTTTCCTACAATCACCCCCATAGTCGTAAGTCTCACTACGACTATGGCGTGGTCATCGTTCCTCTACGGCTTGTATCTAGTCGTAAGACTTGCTACGACTACTGCGTGGTCGTAAGTGTTTCTACGATGGTACCTAGTCGTAAGTCCGCATCACGACTAGTAACGATCAGACATCCTTCTACGACCACCACCGGTCGTAAGACCTTCTTTCGATCGTAGTTTTGGCATTAAGAATCCAAATCAATTGGTTCTTGTTGCTAAATTCTTTATAAATCAAGACCTTGCTTGAGAAGGTTTTCAAATTTGGAAAAAGTTTGATGTTGAGTCCTTGCATTTTATTCGTTCTTATCGATTGCTTTTCGCTTTTCCCGTTAGGATCCGAAGAGCACATTGACAATACTGTTGATCCTCAGCAGTATCTTGACCCAAGACAAGCAGGCAAGCAGTTTGATCATGTTCATCCCATTATTTTTCAAGTCTACTATATTGCTTTCAACTCGTATGTATGCATTGCTATTTTGTTGTTAAAATACGGTTAGTGTCCTATAGTTGCACAATCTGTAGGACTTGTTTATCCTCTACTACCTTGAGCTTAGGTTATTGGCTGTGGTCGGAGTTCGATGGATGGACTCTGGTCACTTAGTAGTTTTCGATTGAAATTGCTTAGAAATACTTAGTTCGGTAGTCTTTGGGCGATCATCGATTTTTAGTCGATGATCTTGATCACACATTTAAGTATTATGTCGATCGACCAAAGACTTGTGCTTTGTTATTTTGTAAAGTCAAAATCTGAAAATAAAAAACTGATTTGGACTTGGGCAAGTGGTCGGATGGTGGGTTATTTGGTTTGTGGATGTCTTGCCTAAGTCAACAAGGACCGAACATCTTGTGTCACACTCTCCAAGCATTTTTGCGTACTAACCACGCGAGAGGGATATGAGACCTCTCTTGACTTAGTACTTTGGCGTGGGTTATCTCCGAGTCGCAGGAGGGGGTTGTGTGTGTTGTGTGAAACATGATATGTGGTCGTGTTCTTGTGTGGTTGTGCGGTGGTGGAGATTCCGGGTAGGCTCTCCACCTCGAGGAGCGTCGTAGTTGTCCAAGGCTTTACCCGGGAAGGGTAGTTGACCGAGGCTTTACGATGACTCCGACACAACGTATGGGTTTCTATCCATACGCGGCTCGTGAATAATTCACAATATTGGAAACGTCTCAGAAGACTTAGCCGTCTTGGCATACATAAGGAAGTGTGCTTAATAGCTTGGCAAAAGGCGGTCCGCGTGTGGGGAAATTGGTACACCTGCAGGATAAAACTATTGAATAGCCTCGCCCTAGGTTATGGACACGCTTGGTTAGGTTTTGCAAGAGTTAGACTTCAACCTTTTAAACTAAAATTTGACATGGGTGGTATGAATGGGTAATTCATGCTATTGTTGTGGTAGCTCTCGGTCGTAGTCACCTCCGTGATTATTCTTGTTCCCTATCTCTTTGTTATATTGTTGTCTTTTGCGATTATTTGAACATTAAAAACAGATTTGATTAACATTGCCTTCAATCTATTACATTATTACAAATGGAAAATTGCTTTCTGCTAAAATTAAAACATATAGCCTCCACTTCTATGAGCTTGCATGTAGCATACGCATGAGTTTGTTACACCATCTGTAAGTCTTGCAGTACATTCAAAGTACTCACCGCTTTTGCCCACGCTTTGTTTCGAGGGAAGAAGGTGAGCCCCAAGGGCCTCACTTCTGTGAAATGTGCTGTGGTTTCGACGACTAGCTTGGCGGTCCGGTTGGTTGCCTTGTGGGTTGAAGGCACACTGATTGGCTCTTTTGTTGTAGCCATCTTATGGCACTTTTGCTTCCGCTGTTTAATTTTTGTTGTCTCTTTTATTGTTGGCCGGTTGGCCTCTCTTTTGTAATGACTCGGTTTAATATTATTAATATACATTGCTCGCTTACGTGTTTTGGTTCTATGTGGATGAATGGAATTGATACATAAATTTTATGATGAGGTGTGTATACTGCATTTCTGGGAAGTATACATGTCTCGAGTCTCGGATTATCTGCTTTGTGATGCTAGGACCGAATGGATGGTTAAGCATTACAAGCCGGATAAACCGGGGTCTCACAGCGCCGAAGAAACAAGAAAAGGTTGTTTAGTTGTCATCCAGGAAAATAAATAGCACGTGAGGTGCTAAGGCCAGACCGAAGAAGATTAAGGCGCCTCACAAGCCCAGGATGTTCTCCCTTGTCGAACCCGGGAGTAACACCCCAGAATCCTCTTTGTATTTCTGAACTAGTCCCATGATCAGTAGTTAGTTCACACAGTAAACAAATATGGTAACATCCATAATTCACATAACTTTATTAATAATCAACAGAGTTTATTACAAAAGAGGCTTACAAGCCAACAATAAATAAACACAGCGGAAGATGAAGAAATAGTGGAATCCAGCTGATCTGCCACAGGCAATCGACTGGGGTAACGGCCTAGTCGTCGAGATCCGAAGTTCTTCTCCTCTTAAATTTATTTGCATGAAGCAAAGGTGAGCACAACTACCGTGCTCGCAAGTTACCCAATAACAGAGTTAATGCATGTATGGATATATCAAAGGAAGGCTTATGGGTTGAATTTGCGTAAAGCAATATTTTCTTTAAATATTTGTACTAAGTTCCAAAGCAGTTATTTAATAACTAAAATTCATTTTATAAATTCTCAAATTTTATAGTAGGATAACCTCCGTATGAAACATGGTGATGGATACCCTCCTATCACAAGGCTAACCGCCCGATTTTACCACCCCTCCCAAATTACTCATTGAGGCGCACCAACATGTGGACCCAACTTGGCAGGGACAAGGTCTCGCCCTGCCATCCCCCATGACTCACGAACATATCTATGCCGCCCACTTATTCTGCAACAACCCAAACCATCACCGCCCCAATTATTCTTCACATGCACACACCGAAATTCGTTGTCGTCTCACTCCTCCCTGTCTCGCGTCGCGACTCGCCACCTGCGCCTGTCTGGCAATAGCATCGTGCCTCAGAGATCCCGACCCCCTCCGACACTTAGTCTGTGGGATGCAATGGCGGCGTGCACGAAGATGGGGGGATCCGAAAGCGTAGAAGACGACAGCGCAGAGGTAGCACCGGCTACAGGAGGAGGTAACGGGAGCGGAGGCGGTGTTGAGGACGGGAGAATGTTTGTTATATGCCCTAGAGGCAATCATAGTGATGATTGTATCACGTCTATGTTTATGTGTTATTGAATAAGTGTTATTCTGTTCCTTGAATGTGTGGATTTCATGGGGATATGTTCCAGATCTTAGGATGATGTGACAATTGGCAATGACGTTTACGGTTTGTCGTTTCACGTGTTTTCGACAAAGTTACAGGCTGTCGGGACCCAAATATGCAAATCTGGACCCTCTGTGTATACTGCACTAGTCCAGATCACGCTAGTGCACACAAGGGCAACATCGATGAAATATCAATTCCATATACAAAGATGACTAATAAATAGACAAATAACAATAATTATCGAGTAAAGACCTTAAGGTCAAAGCTTACAATTAATGTCTCGAAGACAAATAGCTCAATAAAGGCGCAATGAACGTAACGAAATAACTCGGTGAAGCCCATCCATATGCCCACAGCAATCGATCGGGTAGCGCGACCTAGTTCTCCACGATCCTTGAGGTAGACCTTGTGGGTGACGATTCTTCCACTTCATTGATTGTTTATAGCAAGTATGAGTACACACCGTACTGCAAGTCATACCACGTAATGCAATTTATAGATGATGGCTTATTCCAAAGGAATGGCTTCTGTTGTTATTTTGCAGAAATGCAACATTTGCAATTGAATACAAATAATAGATTGAAAGCATAATTCAAAACAAATAGGCAATAATAAGTTAACAATTGATTTCACAAAGGACACAGTCTAATCAAGTTATTCACACAAATGCACAAGTTATCTCACACGGTGACCCTTTCCAATTGTTTTATGAAAATCTACCCCTCGTGTGAAATTCCCGAGCATGTCCATAACCGAGGACGCGGTTATTCGAATAGATTGATTTAACACTCTGCAGAGGCTGTACACTTTACCCACACGATACAATCAGTGGGGCCAGCACTGACCATAACAAAACATTTCAGAGACTTCATCTCAAACAATGACACTCCCGATGTGCTTTCTGCCAGTCAATTTGTACACATAGCCCTTGGAACGACACACACCGTTGGACGGGGATGCACGTGAACCGCCCCGCGATGTGACCCAAACACAGCGGTACACACCTCCAGCCCATCACATAGCTTAAATACAACCTGAGTTGTCAATGTCAAGACTCCATAACTTACTAAGTCAGGCCCAGCCCATACTAGGCATGTGGTCGTACAGTAAGGCCCAGTTCAATGGCGCACAAAGTTAAGTCCTTAATTGACTAAGGCAAGACTTCCAATTTTAACCCAAATCACAAAGTTTATAGCACACAGCTCCACCGTTCACACAGATCCACCACTTGCCTCAGTCTAAATCTTTTCCCACCCTGTTGATTAAGTGCAACACATGCCATCAACGAGTAACAGCACACAACACACACAGTTTCATTACACAGTTTCATAATCACTTAGTCAAGTTTATAATTGCGACTCAGATGAAATGATGACTCGTGGCATGGCTAAGCAGTCTAATCGTATCTAACCAACCCACGTTGGTGCTACGATAATACCAACTAATAATGAACCAACCTAGGGTGACAAAAGATCATGGCATACAATAGACAAGGTGGATTTAACAATTTGGATTAATAACTATCCCAAAAGCATTTAAATAAATACTTGAAATAGAATGCAATACATTGAAACAAAGTATTTTAAAAACTGGGTTCAATATGATCAAAGGTATAACTTGCCTTGCTATAGCAATGATGGTCTTTATTTATCTTCAATCTTATACTTCCTTGATCTTTAGCTCCTTCAGACGATTCTGGTACTTCAACGTCTAACGATAAAGAAAATGCAAAAACAAACTAAATTCAAAAGACAAATCAAATAAACTCCAAATTGAAATTGAATGGTACTGGAAGATAGATATTGAATTTAGATGAATGTGGGAATTTGAATGGGTTCAAGCGGAATTCGAATGAATAAGATATGGCTTTTGGAATGATGAAAAATAAAAAGAGAGACAAGCTGACAAGTGGAATATTGTCAGAATATTCCATTCCGAAAATATTAGAAAATGATTGAGTGTATGATAAGTGGGACCGATTGATATTTATGGATTTCTAGAATTAAAAATAATTCCAGAAAAAGACAGAGAGAGCGACAGTGGGACCAATAAGATAAAAGAATTTTCAAGAATTAAATTAATTCTCGAAAATAAGATTAGGGTTGACATGTGGGCCACTGGTCTATGGACCAGGTCCACGGAGATAGGCTAGTCCATGGTGGACCAAGCTCATGGAGGAGGGTTGACCAAGGTTGACCGACATGCGGGACCCGCACGTAAGTGAGATAAACAATTAGGGTTTTTAATTAGGTGGATGACACGTGGGGTCAACATGGAAGTGAGAGGATATATATATGTATGTATACATATATACATGCATGCATACATATATATATACATATATTCATACATATACACATACCTGCATACGTACGTACATACATATATATATGTATAGACACACGCACGCACATGTATACAAACATACATATCAACAGAACGGAACTATGCACTCATGATGTACTGTACACATATACAATATTGTAACAGATTTGTTTAGTGCATGGGGTGGCCGGCTCGGCAATGTGATGAACAGAGCAAGTAACAGAGAATGAGTTAACAGATTGAAAGGAAATGAAGGCAATCATGTAATGGCCAGGGAACCAACACATGCACTGGATTGGCCACGAAGTATCAGCCGACTTCAAGGTAGCCGACCAGAGAGCAACCAACGAAGGAAGTTTATGCATGCATGCAGTGTACTACCCAAGAACAGGGACAGAGGTTAATGGCGCAAGAATTTTTGTAATGGTAAAGATTAGAGGAAAAAGTAATAGAAAAGGCTAGCATTTATACAATAACAGAGAAGGCTATCAACTCACGAATTGAATAAATATACATCAAAGAACAGAGGAACAGAGAAACAAACAGCCAACAGATTGATTTTAGAGGACGTCGCGGCCGGCGGACGGCGGCGACGTAGCGGTGGTGAATGGGCAAAACGGAAAGGAAACGACGAGCCGGACGCGATGGTGCGGTCGGATTTGAGAAATACTCACCGAGGAAGGAGAATACGCGAAGAATACGGTTGGGATACGACGGACGGCGAAACTCCGGTGAACTTCGGGCGAAGGGGCTGGCACCATGACGTAGAGCACGACGATGCGAATCCAACGCCGCAGACGGTTCGGCCGGCGGACGTCGGACGGAGGAGAAACTCGCAGCGGAAGATTTTCGGATGAACTCGGTATTCCACGAACTGCGTTGAATACAGATCGATTCGGAGGAAACCAAATCAGGGGATTGGAAGAGGACGTCGAGACGGACGCGTGGGCGCAGACGGCTCGCATTTATATGCACCGAGCAAAAAGATATAGAGGTTTAAATTTCGAATTGAAAACTGAACACGACAAACGGAAACGACTCGTTTTCGGTTCGGGAGTTCGGCTCGGTCACGGCTGCACGCGCTGGAATTTCGTATGAACAGTACCGCATGGTACTGTTCACGTGAGGAGGAGAGAGAAAATCCAGAATTTTCGGATTTAAATAAACAGCACACAAATCAAGGAGTGCAAATAAAATAGGAAACAAATTCAGAAAAATCTTCAAAAATACCAGAAAATTCCTTGTAACATAAGGAAGCCAAATAAAATACATTTTGATTAAATTGATGTTTAGATTACTCAAATTAAATATTTTTAATTTAGAAAAATTCCAATTAAGCTTTATTAATTCAAATAAAATTGGTGAAATTTTCTAGTGACCTAAACCACTCAAAAGATTTTTAAAAAGCCAAATTTTGGGACGTTACACAGGCTTACTGGAGAGGGGCGGTCCGACCGGCCCTTGCACGGCGGTCCGACCGGTCCCAAATAGGTCGGACCGACCATGTGGGGCGGTCGGACCGGCGGTGACCAAAGTGGTCAAAACAAGCTGGGCCAAAAATAGGTGTTGTAGGCAAGTGAGGGGATCCCAATGCACTTGATCTCATGATTTTTGGAGTCTCTAGTAAAAAGTTCTATTGGTTTAAAGTTTCCAGAAGGTTTCGGATTTTCAGGGGTTGAAATTCGGCTAAGTCCCAAGGGGCGGTCCGACCGGCTCACCTGGAGCGGTCAGACCGGTAATAACTTGAACGTCGGCCAACTTCGTGGAGCTGTTGTTTTGTTAGGTCAAAGTCATTAGTTTCATGGCATATGATTTGCATGATGCATGTTTTGACTAACATGGGTCAAGTTGTGAAGAACTTGTTCCCGAATACGTGTTTGCTTGTCTGTGGTTGTGCAGGTTGCTTGGTGATCAAAGACGGTCAATGGCGAGGAGGATCGGGACTAGACTTGGAGAGTTGAGGTCCAGAACGATTGACGATGCCGGGTGAGGTCAACGACTCAAGCGTGACACAAGATGGACAAGGGTGACCTATTGGTAAATCCATGACGCATGGTGAAGCGGTTTAGGTCAAAAGGTTAAAGACGGCGCTTTGCGAAGCGTGCGTGTGTGACCCGTTTGTTAGTGGGCCTTAACGGGAGCCCAATTAAGTCAAACCCTAAGAATTTTAGGCCTCCACTATAAATAGGAGGAGATGGTGGCTGCACCTCTCTCTCTCTCGCCTTTTTATGTTTCAAAACCCTAATTGTCTTTACGGGAGTTGAGGTGGAGGCTAGGGCTCTTTGATGGTTTGTGGTGAATTTCGTGATCTTTGATTGTCCACTGATCCATGATGGTGTGGATGTAATCCAGCATCAATCACGAAATCAATCTATGCAAGGTTTGCTTGAGATAAGTCTCTTTTCGTTCTTGCTTTCAATTTCGTATTTTTAGGGCTTTCTTTGATCCGCGAGTTTGTGATTGATTCTTTCACGTGAATTAGCTTGCTGTGATATGTGTGAATCTATCTAGCATCATCTTGATCATCAATCTCTCACGAACAAGCTTTAGGATCAAGTTTTCGTTCTTGCCCGGTTTTAGACCTTCTGTTAATCAATTGGCAATTGCTCAAGATCGTTCCAAGAATTATCATAATATTCTATTGGAATAGGTCCTCAATAGCATATAGAAGGTGTGTGCAAAGTTTCATAAAGATTGGAGTTGAGAATCAAAAGTTTCACCTAATTGCAACTTCGTCATCGGTGATTTTATTGTTGCGGATCGGTTCGAGTCTCACGGTCGACCGCCCGTCATCACCGGTCAGACCTATTTTGGAGCGGTCCGACCGCCAGCACAACGCCGGTCAGACCGCCCGGCAATCGGTCCGACCGGTTGGGTTCAGCGGTCAGACCGCCCGTGCTGTGAGTTTGCAATCTTAGTTGATTTTGTTATTTTGCTTTGGGGATTTAATTGGATTCAATACTAGTCTTCCGCTGTACTGGTATATTGATCTTCACAGCTTCATCATAGCTATTGGAGTGAAATTGTGTTGAATTCATTATTTGGGAAAAAGTGAGTGTGCTCCTATTCACCCCCCCCTCTAGTCGCCTATTCGGTCCAACAGGTGGTATCAGAGCAAGGTTAGTTCAATCTTGATCTTAACCGGTCACTGAACTTTGGCGATGGATAAGTTTTCTACTAAACCGCATATCTTCGATGGGCACGACTATGCCTATTGGAAGAATCGTATGCTTGTCTTTCTTGAGAGCGAGGGACAAGCTATTTGGGATGTTGTTAGAGCCCCGCTGGTTATTCCTGAAATTGCTACACCTGCTTCTGAAATTCTTTTTGGCTAACAATAATAAGGCTAAGAATCTTTTATATGGTGCACTTGGTAGACAAGAATATGATAGAATTTGCAATCTTTCAATCACAAGATGAAATTTGGAACACTCTCAAACATATCATGAGGGTTCGTCCCAAATCAAAAAGGTGTAAAGCAGTTTACAAGCGTGAATACAATAAATTCGAGATGCGTCCGAGAGAGCATCGATGACATTTTCATCGCTTTAATAAAGTAATTAATCAAATGAAAGTCGTTGATATTGAATATTCTCAATCTGAAAATGCCACCCATCTCTTGGCCGCAATCAACACCAAGGAGTGGGAGATGAAGGCAACTGCTATAGAGGAAAATATTGATCTTTCAAGTCTTACCTTAGAATTGCTTTATAGTAAACTCAAGACTCATGAAATTAAAAGAGTTGATCATCCCAAGAAAGATAATTTAGCTTTGGTAGCAGATCCTCTCAAAATGGCTTTTGATGACTCTTTTGAATCTTCTTACGGATTTTCATTTGCTTGTTTATCCGCTATTCATGAAGAGGAGCTTGAAAGTATTCTCAAACAGAGTTAGCTCTTCTAGCTAAAAATTCACACGGGCCTACAATAATGTGAGAAACAAAAAGAGAGGTGGTCCGGTGACATGCTATGAATGTGGTGAGCTTAATCATATCCGGACAAATTGCCCCAAGCTGAAAGGTAAGAGCAATCATAAGGAAGGAAAGCCAGCTTGGAAGAAGCCTCCTTTCAACAAATCAAGGTATGAGGCTAATAAGCTTGTGAAGGTCGCCACCGGTCCTTGCCGCTTTTGAGGATCAATCCTTGAGCGATGTGGATACCGGGAGTGAGGAGGACAAGGAGGAGGAGATCCTCAAGGCAAAAAGAAAGGGAAGGCCAAAGACTTCACGGCATGTGCTTCATGGTGACAATCGACAACATTGATGATGATGAGGTATCTTTTTCTTATGATGAGCTTTCTGCTAAATATGATTCTATAGTTGAGCAATTACTTAGTCAAGATGAAGCGCTAGAATTTGTCATGACAAAAAATAAGAAATTAGAGTCAAAGATTAGTAAACTGAAAGTAGAGCTTAAAAATGTTAAGACTCTTGAACCTGATGAATGTTTATCTTGTCATGCTATGCATTGTAAATTGCTAAAATACAATCGCTCATAATATTTCAGTACAACAACTTGAGAATGCTAGATCTGAACTAAATGAAATTAAAAGTGTTCCTTGTGAAAAATGTTTAGAATCTAGTAAATTGATTGCTTTTGATGTGTTTGATTCTAGCCCTTGCACTTCATGTTTAGAAAAAGAACGTGAAATCAAAGATATCTTAGAAGCTGCTAGAGTCAAATATGCTAAGCTTAAGGACAATATTGAAAATACTACTTGTGCTTCTTGTTCCGCTCTTAAGCTTGAAATTGCTTTGTATAAGGAGAAATCTATGGATAAAACTTGTGATGCTTGTGTTAACTTGAGAAAAGAAAATGCTTACCTTCATGATACATTAGAGAAATTTTCTAAAGGTAAGAAACAATTAAACATGATTCTTGACAAGTCTAAAACTCCCTATAAGAAGCAAGGTTTATGATTCAATTCTTTTCAAGACAATTCAAACCCAAAAGTCATTCAAGTCTTGGAAAAAGGTTTAATTGAATTCAAAACCCAACCTGCAAAAACTTCTTTTAAATCTGCAGGTTTTGCTCAACCTTGTATTAGTTCAAATGGTGCTTCTTCTAGTGGTACCAAGTACCATTGCACTTATTGCAAGAAAGGTGGGCATTTGATTGAATTCATTACGAGGTTGAAAAATAATAGGAAAAATTTTGATAGAATTTCATTCATGCAATCTAGAGCTTCTATGAGACATGGTAACACTGAAAAGAATAAACCTGGATTAGGATTTTTCTCTCATGCAAATCATTATGTTTCTAAATATCCTAATTCTAATGTTTATCGATGGCGGTCCGATCATTGGTGGTCACCGGTCGACCGTTTTGGTCGCGATCATTTGCGATAACTAGCACAACGCCGGTCAGACCGCCCATGGACAGTTCAAGTCTCATGTTAATTTAAACATTGCTCATAACCGAATGTTAGATGAAATCAAGGATAGTACTTCTGGTTTGTATACTCCTTGCGGGCGTGTGTCTCGAAGATCGATTCCTAAATCTTGTTTATCTAACCCCATGATTGAGACACATCGTTCTTTGTTCCTTGATTTTCGGGACTACCGTGGAAAGGGAAGAACACGTGGTTCGTCGACTCGTGTTCACGCCACATGACCGGAAACTCAAAATGGTTCACCTCTTTCACGCGGCAACAGTGATGACTTCATCACCTTTGGAGATGATACACAAGGGCGAATTGAAGGAACATGATCAATTAGGGTGAACAACAAATTCATTCTAAAGGATGTCGCTCTTGTAGACAAGCTTAGGTATAATCTCCTTTCGTTTCTCACTTCTTGATGATGGTTATGAGACTGCTTTTAAGAAAAATGCTTGTCGTGTGCTTGATTCTCTTGGTGAGCTTGTGTTTGGAATCTCTAGAGTTGGTAGAATTTTTGAGGTGATTTTTCGTAATCTCTTTCTTTGGATCTCTTAAATGTTTGCTAGCATCTTCTTCTGATTTCTGGTTTTGGCACCGACGTTTGGGGCACATTGGTTTTGATCATCTGACACGAGTTAGCAACCTTGATCTCATGAGAGGTTTGCCCAAACTCAAAGTCATCAAGGATGTCAGATGTGCGCTCAGTAGGCATGGCAAACAAGTTGCCGCCTCACACCCTTCTCAGGACTATGGTTATGACCGACGGACTGTGACGCTTGCTTCATATGGATACCGTTGGTCCCGCTAGAGTCCGATCGATCGGTGGAAAATGGTATATTCTCGTCATAGTCGATGATCTTTCTAGATATACTTGGGTGTTCTTTCTTACTTCAAAAGATGAAGCTTTTGGTTATTTACATGACCTTGTTCTTCATTTGGCTTCTGAGCTTCCTGGTGCTTTGAGAGCGATTCGCAGATGATAATGGCACGGAGTTCAAAAATGCTTCTTTGCCTCTTTTTGTGCCGAGCGTGGTATTGAGCATCGTTCTCCTCTCCACACGCCCTCAACAAAATGGCGTGGTGGAAAGGAAGAATAGGACCTTGGTCGAAATGGCTAGGACGATGCTAGACGAGTATAACACACCGAGGAGATTTTGGGCGAAGCTATTGCTACGCTTGCCATATTGCAAATCGTGTCTTTTGAGACCTTCTTTAGGCAAGACTCCTTATGAGCTTCGCTTTGGTAGAAAACCCTCTGCTTCGCATTTTCGAGTTTTTGGATCAAAATGTTTTATTCTTAAGACAGCAACTTAGATAAATTTGAATCAAGAACTTTGATGGGTTATTTCAGGTTATCCCGCTCATTCGAGGGTTTTCGGTTTTTAACACCGAGACTAACATTATTTAGAGACTTGTAATGTCACTTTTGATGAGACTAGCCCCGAGCTAGATCTATTGCTGAGATGATTTACAGTGACAGAGAGTATTTTTGTGGAGGAAGATGAGGACGGTTAATATCATTCCTTCATCTGCTGCTCATCAAGCGCCCATATCGATACAAGAACACCGCTACGCCTACTTCACCTTCGATTGAGGCTCTGCTGCATCTTCATCATCGCAGAGACTGCGGAGGTCGAAGAAACCAGATCTCACCCGGCGCCCACTTCGCATTCAGAGACAAAGATCCTCCGGATCGATAATAGGTAATCTACATGAGCGAGTCACCGCTCGGGTATAATGATCCAAATCTCTACTCTCATTCGCTTTTGTTGCTTCTTTTGAACCCCGCGATATATCACATGCTTTATCCGATTCTAGTGGGTAAATGCCATGCATGAGGAGTTAGAGAATTTTGAAAGAAACAAAGTTTGGAACCTAGTAGAACCTCCTAGTGGTCATAATGTTATAGGAACCGCTGGGTGTTTAAGAATAAACAAGGTGAGGATGGTTACGTGGTTAGAAATAAGGCCGATTGGTAGCTCGTGGTTTCAAACCAAGTTGAGGGGTTAGATTTTGATGAGACATTTGCTCTGTTGCTAGACTAGAACCCATTCGCATTCTCGCTTGCATTTGCTGCATCAAAAGGTTTTAAATTATATCGATGGATGTTAAAAGTGCCTTTTAAATGGTTTCATAGATGAGGAAGTGTATGTTAAGCAACCCTCGGTTTTGAGGATCCTAAATATCCTAATCGTGTTTTCAAGCTATCTAAAGCATTGTATGGTCTTAAACAAGCCCCTAGAGCACGGTATGATAGACTTAAGACCTTCTTGCTTAAAAATAATTTTGAAATGGGTAAAGTGGATAAAACTCTATTCATTCTTAGACGTGACAATGACTTCGCTTGCTCAAATTTATGTGGATGATATTATCTTTGGTGGTTCCTCTAATGCTCTTGTTTCAAACTTTTCCGACACTATGTCCAGGAATTTGAGATGAGTATGATGGGAGAGCTTAATTACTTTTGGGACTTCAAATCAAGCAATGCAAGGAAGGAACTTTCATCCATCGACGAAGTACACTAAAGATCTACTCAAACGCTTCAACATGGGTGACTGCAAGCCAATTTTCACTCCCATGGCAACTTCGACTGTTTTGGATCCAGATGAGGAAGGAGAAGTCGTGGATCAACGCGAGTACCGCAGCATGATCGGCTCCCTTCGATTTGTGGCCTCGAGACCGACATTCACTTCACGGTATACCTTTGTGCAAGATTTCAGCGTCTCCGAGAACTTCCCATCGCCAAGCCGTTAAGTTTATATTCGGTATTTACACTCTACCCTCTTATATGGCATTTGGTATTCCCGCTCTTCACTTTGTCCATTAGAAGTTTTTCGATTCGATTTTGCGGTGTCGGTTAGATAGGAAGAGTACCTCGTGCACTGTCACTTTCTAGGCACTTCTCTTGTATCTTGGTCTTCTAGGAAGCGGTCTTACATTGCACAATCCACGTTGAAGCGGAGTATGTAGTCACGCTAGTTGTCAGAGCTGATTTTGTGGATGACGCCCACTTTGAAAGATTATGGGTTAAACTTTGCTAGTGTTCCTCTTTCTCGTTATAACACTTCGCTATTAATATTGCTAAAAACCGATTGCAACATTCTAGGACTAAACACATAGACATTCGCTTTCACTTCCTTAAAGATCATGTTGAAAAAGGTGATATTGTGATGCACTTCAGAGAATCCAAGCTCAATTGGCGTATATTCTTACCAAGCCTTTAGATCAAACCGCATTTTCCTCCTTAAGAAGCGAGTTAGGGTAATTTACCCTTATGGGTTGGTTTGAGGGGAGTTTGATCTTTTTCTTATCTTTCCTTGTTCTTTTGATCTTTTATTGTTCTTTTCCGAACTTAGTGATCTTTTGAACTTTTTAGGTTTTTAGGCTTTTAATTGCATCTCATTGTGTCATATTGCATTCATATGAAAACTCCAACAAGTGGTTACAACAAATGGTATGAAAAATCCAAAAGATGCATTGTAATATAAGATTCATCGCTTAATTTTTAAAATTGATGAAGCTTTGCCTATTACCCTTTAGAGCTTTTGTATTTCAATTCTTGCTCAATGTCATGTCTAGTTCTTTGACTTGCTAGAATTATCATGCTTTTACATGTGTAGCTAAGTCTTTGCTATATGAGCTAGAACCTTTAAACAACTCAAACTAAGAAATTGCAATTTGTGGATGTTTTAGCGAGTTGCGCAATTAGTGCTCCTCTTGTGACATTGGCCTGTCGAATTGCTTTGTTAGCTCTTTGATCTAAAATTGACCATTACTTGAGCTTTTGTGTTCTTGAGATTCTAAAACCGCTCATGTAAAAATGAAAATCAAGATTGTCTTATGCTTAAATTGTACCAAACTATTCTTTTAGACCGCTTGTCAAATGACATGAACTTGGAGATAGTTTGATGAACTGACGATCTCATGGGGACCGCTTGTCGAAATGACATGAACCTCAAGATTTGTCGCCCTGTAGAAGCTTAGAAAGAGTTTGTGGATGGCTCCTAGTCCGGGATCTTCTTTACTAAGATATACCTTTAATCAACTTTTGGTCGAAGCTTAGGATGAGTTTGTGGATGGCTCCTATTCCGGATCTTGTCACTAAGTTAGATCATTAGTCAACTTCAATATTCAATGCAAATGAGAAAATGTTGACAAATGGGCGTTTACAAAATATTGAGCAAAATGATTCAATACGGACTTGATTGACTCTTAATGTGGTCTTTGTTAGATTTTTGATCTCACTTTGACATTTTGACATGGCCAATTTCACTTTAGGATCCCTGTTGATGAACTTGCTGAATTTGAAGCGTTGCTTAAATTGATCAAATCTACTGCTTTTCTTTTGAGCCTTTGTGCTTAGCTTTGATATATATGTCTTACCATGATCTTGCTAATATTTGTCAGCTTGATATGTTTGTTTGTGCAATATTAGAGATACTAGCTTATTCTTTTGGGTAATCTCCAAAGCTTCTTGTAATCAAAGCCACTCCATCGCACTTCATGCATATTCCTCTTTATGCTTCTTTTGTTTCTGCTTCTTCCTTTATTCTATATTTGTTATCTCTGGATGAGAGGAAGGCGTGATTCCTTGATGAATCCATTGTCAAAGGGGGAGAAGATGTGTTAAATGAGAAGAGAAGATGTGTTAATGAGAATATATTTCTTCGTTGGGGGAGAAGTTTATAGTGAGGGGGAGTTCTTGAGTTGCATTCTTATTGTCTTATTGAATATTCTGAACTTGAATTGCATTCTTTTATACTCACAATGATCATAGGTCAATTGAACAATTGTTCTTTCATATGGACCTCATGTGAGAATTTTGACCCTTTTCGAAATCAAAGTTTTATGCTTTCTTTTGCCTTGTCTCACATGCCTATACTATTTCGATGCCGGCTTGGTCATTTTCATTGCTTTTTCTTGCTTATGGACCAAGTTGTGCCTTTGTCTGGCCGCGAGTAAACTCGTTTTCAAACCTCTTACTTACATTTTCTGGATAATTGCCAATGTGTTCATCAAGGGGGAGATTGTGGATTTCATGGGGATATGTTCCAGATCTTAGGATGATGTGACAATTGGCAATGGCGTTTACGGTTTGTCGTTTCACGTGTTTTCGACAAAGTTACTGTGCTTATCGATGTGGGCGGTCCGACCGGCCCTTGCACGGCGGTCCGATCGGTCCCAAATCGGTCGGACCGCCATGTGGGCGGTCGGACGGCGGTGACCAAAGTGGTCAAAACAAGCTGGGCCAAAAATAGATGTTGTAGGCAAGTGAGGGGATCCCAATGCACTTGGTCTCATGATTTTTGGAGTCTCCAATAAAAAGTTCTATTGGTTTAAAGTTTCCAGAAGGTTTCGGATTTTCAGGGGTTGAAATTCGGCTAAGTCCCAAGGGGCGGTCCGACCGGCTCACAGGGAGCGGTCCGACCGGCCAAGGGGCGGTCCGACCGGCTCACCTGGAGCGGTCAGACCGGTAATAACTTGAACGTTGGCCAACTTCGTGGCGATGTTGTTTTGTTAGGTCAAAGTCATTAGTTTCATGGCATATGATTTGCATGATGCATGTTTTGACTAACATGGGTCAAGTTGTGAAGAACTTGTTCCCGAATACGTGTTTGCTTGTCTGTGGTTGTGCAGGTTGCTTGGTGATCAAAGACGGTCAACGGCGAGGAGGATCGGGACTAGACTTGGAGAGTTGAGGTCCAGAACGATTGACGATGCCGGTTGAGGTCAACGACTCAAGCGTGACACAAGATGGACAAGGGTGACCTATTGGCAAATCCATGACGCATGGTGAAGCGGTTTAGGTCAAAAGGTTAAAGACGGCGCTTTGCGAAGCGTGCGTGTGTGACCCGTTTGTTAGTGGGCCTTAACGGGAGCCCAATTAAGTCAAACCCTAAGAGTTTTAGGCCTCCACTATAAATAGGAGGAGATGGTGCTGCACTCTCTCTCTCTCGCCTTTTATGTTTCAAAACCCTAATTGTCTTTAGGGAGTTGAGGTGGAGGCTAGGGCTCTTGATGATTTGTGGTGAATTTCGTGATCTTTGATTGTCCAGCGATCCATGATGGTGTGGATGTAATCCAAGATCAATCACGAAATCAATCTATGCAAGGTTTGCTTGAGATAAGTCTCTTTTCGTTCTTGCTTTCAATTTCGTATTTTTAGGGCTTTCTTTGATCCGCGAGTTTGTGATTGATTCTTTCACGTGAATTAGCTTGTGTGATATGTGTGAATCTATCTAGCATCATCTTGATCATCAATCTCTCACGAACAAGCTTTAGGATCAAGTTTTCGTTCTTGCCCGGCTTTAGACCTTACGTTAATCAATTGGCAATTGCTCAAGATCGCTCCAAGAATTATCATAATATTCGATTGGAATAGGTCCTCAATAGCATATAGAAGGTGTGTGCAAAGTTTCATAAATATTGAGTTGAGAATCAAAAGTTTCACCTAATTGCAACTTCGTCATCGGGTGATTTTTATTTGCAGATCGGTTCGAGTCGGCCGGTCCGATCGCCCGTCATCACCGGTCGATCGATTTTGAGCGGTCCGACCGCCAAAGACAACGCTGTCCGATCGCCCGCAATCGGTCCGACCGGTTGGGTTCATTGGTCGACCGCCCGTCCGTGAGTTTGCAATCTTAGTTGATTTTGTTATTTTGCTTAGGGATTTAATTGATTCAATACTAGTCTTCCACAGATCGTATATTGATCTTCATAGCTTCATCATAGCTATTGGAGTGAAATTGTGTTGAATTCATTATTTGGGAAAAAGTGAGTGTGCTCCTATTCACCCCCCCCCCTCTAGTCGCCTATTCGGTCCAACAGAATGAATCATCAGTTATAAAGATCAATGAGTATGTGACTCATTGGTGAAGCTCTTTTAACTTATGATGATGTTGTTCTAAATGTATTCCTGGTCAGATGTCACTGGTCGGAACACCAGTGATCCTATCGACCAGCATATGTATTGATTGATGACCATGTTTCACCAGTCATGGATATAATGATATCAAGTCAATAATGTAGACACATGTTAGAGAACATGGTGTTGGATTGACACACCTTGAGACACTGCTGAGATTGTTATGATTTCATGTGTCTTCTGTTGGTCTCAAGTAATGATGATGTATAATCCTTAGACCTGATATCAGCATGGTTTCCTACATGCGTAACAATACACTTTAGAGTTGCCAAATGCTACTCCGTAACTGGGTAGTTATACAGGTATACTATGAAACATGCAGAGGAATGTAACTGGTCGGATATGAGATTTGTCTCTCCTAACATAATAGGAGAGATATCTCTAGGCCCCTTGATGTGGTCAGATAAAGGAAGTGCATGACAATGCCACTAGTGGTCAAAGAATTCAACCACATGAAGTTATCTGACACTTGATCGAGAAAGTATTGAATAGTTCATGGATGACACAACATCTCACCTGGAGTTCAACCAGATATCGTGAGGCAAAGGGAGAATACATGAGCAGGTCTTTCAAGTTTTAACAGATATGGACTAGTCGTATAGAGATACGAGCTGGTCGTAAGCTGGTCAAACATGATCACTAAGTGGTCGAAACCTTATCCTAAGAAGTGACGAACTGATTGAGACCAGATATCTGTTGATCGTATAGAGAAACGAGCTGGTCATAAGTGATAAGGGCCTGGTCATAGATCATATTGCCTTAAGGTTCATCTGATATAATTCGTATGTATTCAGGAATTGTTATGTTCTGGTAGGAGCTGCTAACGACTCGTGATCGAAAAAGAGTTTCCGAGTCACAACCGATTACACATGAACCTAATGGGTCACACATTTAACGGGATGGAACAAACCAGCACAGATATGATTTGTCAAATGTGTTCGGATAGGATCCATCACATGCACTATATAAGGAGATGCTTGAGGCTGATGGAAGAGTGAGGATAGGGGAGACACATGACAAGACTTGACGTGAGTTGCTCCAAACCCTAGCAGCCATCTTCTTGAGAGAGAGCCTTTTCGTGAGAGTTGGTGCTAGCACACCGGCATACGGTGTTCCTTCTCCGAACATGTGGATACCGTGGAGGCACTACTGTGGTTTGCTGTTGCGCTTGAGGACGATCCACGACCTTGGTAAGGAATTCGATTGGTTGTTGAAGGAGACGATCGACTACGAGGATGATTGGCTACGAGGACGGTCGGCTCTGTTGGGCAATCGACTACGGTGGACGATCGACTACGGTGAATGCTCGACTACGGTGAATGCTCGACTACAACCACTACATCGACACGCTCTTTGTTGGACCTGGCTGCTCTAACTCTTCTTTCGCTGCACTGCGTGTCTGGTGGTAACGATCTGTGATCTCTTGCTTGCATAGCATCTTGGTTTACGTGGTAGAGTTTTTTAAATTATCGCTAGCGATCCTACTCGATCCCAACAAAGGGTATCGTAACCATCTCGTATAGTTTTTGATCTAGATCCGTCACATATACTTGATATGTGGCAGTAGTAGATTGTATCTATTACTGGTTGGGTCTAATAAGCTGGACCGATTCATGTGATGGAATGGTCTAGACACTGGTCAATAAGAACGATCAGTGTTCGACGATAATAGATGGGTTTACGAGGAGGTATGATCTAAAACGATTGGATGATTTACTCGACTTGTTTTGTGACTGCCTTGCATGATACTCCTACCGGTTGAAATTCCACCATCGGAGTATGCCGCAGTGCGTGGTCGTATGAAGGCAGTGATAAGATTGGTTTGGAATAGGGTTAATATGATTAATCCGATGATTTCTGAGGCTCGGTTACGTGAATAAGATTAATATCCAAAAAAAGGTTTCCGAGAGCACCGCCCCTTCAAACCTAGCCCGCTAACCGGCTAGCGGGACCGCCGTGGTCGTAGCAGCGGTATTTGGTATTATGTGTTCATGTCACCTGATAGAATTGGATTCTACGCATAACTCATTTTTGCAGGGATTGATATGAATAGTATAGCCCATTGTGTATGTGATACATGTATGGATTTCTCATGGCTCGCGTGTCATGCTGTGACAAATCCATCGATCTACATATTATTGTATAGCGGTCTGCGTACCGACATGTGATACTTGATATTTTTGTTTGTAATTCATTACTAGTGTTAGGAGTAATTGCTTGGTAGATGAATGTGGTCGGAAACTTCAAGCATCATGGTTGGAGGACAGGAAGTATGGTGATGGAGATCGTCATGTTAAGGGTCATACTATTTCACAGTTTAATATGATTATCTATGAATGTTTATTCATGTCATTCTATCTTATCATATTTGTCATTAGATGCTTTAACATGGTAGAATAGTATCCCTCAAGAAAAATTAAGTCAATTTGATGCCTTTCAAATTGTTGCGCCTGTCACAATTTTGATTATTAATTGGTAGGTCTAGCAAAGTAGGGTGTCATTAACTATCTTAATAAGATGGGGTGGGTGTCGGACACCCACATGTATAATATTGGTTAAACTTAACAAGGCTATCAAAAGGGTTTTGGGCCTTGAAGCATAGTGTTGTTGGTTGCCGGGCATAGAGATATCGTCCAATAGACATGAGTCATATGTGATATGATTTGCAAGGGATTGTCTACCTAAAATCACTAAGTTTCTAGCAGTGATGCCAAAGCTCACTAGGACTTATTGATTTTTGAATCTTGAACTCACTATATGATGTTTAAGGGAAACATGGCTTAGAACATATAGTGGGAGTATCTTTTATTGACTATTGATGATTAAGTTCGACCAGGTATGGACTGGTCGTATAGTGATACGACTAGATCCAAACTAGTTGCATAGTGACACGACCAAGTCTAGACTAGTCGTATGGTGATACGACAGGGTTCAGACTAGTCGTATGGTGATACGACCAGGATCCAGACTAGTCGGTTGGTGATACGTGCTGGTCATAGATTGTAGAACACAACCACCAACATTGAGTGTCTAATAGAAGATCTTACAAAAATATAGTGCTGAATCTTAGCATATATTTATATTGTAAATCATGGCACCTACTACTTCTTCTGTGCCTACCTTTAATTTGCGACTTGTTCTTGAGAAAGAAAAGATGAATGTAACCAACTTTTTTGAGTGGTTTCATAATTTAAGAATTGTTTTCAAATAAGAGAAAAATGAATATGTTCTAAAGGGTCCCTGTCCCGAGGAACCATTTAAGAATTGTTTTCAAACAAGAGAAAAATGAATATGTTCTAAAGGGTCCCTATCCCGAGGAACCGAATGTTGATACTATTCGAACTGAAAATAATGCTTATGAGAAGCATTGCAATGACGTAGTCGATGTGCACTGCTTGATGCTTGCAACCATGAACTCTAAGGTTCAGAAGCAATATGAGATCACAGACGCTTACAATATGATTATGGGTCTGAAGGGTATGTCAGGATCAAGCAAGGGCAGAGAGGTTTTGTAACATCCCAAAAATGGATTTGTGTTTCAAGTGTAAGAAAATCAGGAGAAATTAAAACTTTTCTTGCATCTTGAAACCCCTGGTCATTTTTGTAATTCTTTTAAAAGGATTAGGGAAGATCAAATTCAAATCCTCATTCGACTCTAATCAAAAACCTCCTTGTCTTAGATTTTGTGCCAAACCCTTGGAGATATTTCTCCAGAGTTCTAGGGAGGCTTAGCAACACCTCCAATTATCTCATGATTTTTAGAAATTATTTGATAATTGTTGGAGGCAAGTCAAATTTGGTCAAACCCTATTTCCCCTCTTCTGGAATTTCTGGGGGGAAAATTCGGTGTATGAAAACCTCTGAAAATTTTGTGAGAGGTTCCTCCGGTCGTCAGCAAACTCCAGTTAAAATTTCATAATTTTTGGAGCTTACTTGCTACCTTAAATAATTCTCCAAAATCGCTTATTCAAATTCAAACCCTAACCGGTTTTCACTGCTCCTTAGGTTTAAGTCGGACTCGGGCTCGAGCCACGGGCGCGGTCCAGCCCACTAATGGTACCAACTCGGTCGTTCGGGCGCTAGGGTCGTGAGTCGTTGGATCGGTATCGCACGCCTTCGACCACCGAACGAATGGAGTCGCTGTGAACCGCCCGACCGACTTCGGTAGTTGGATCGGCATCGAACGGTCCTCAACCGGTCAAACGATGGGATCGTTTCAATCGCGCCGATCTAGCCCAAATTGCTCGATTCCAATCCGACGACCAACGAGTCGTCCCCTTCCTGTCCGCTGCGTGAGCTCGCCATGGCGGCGCAGAGGAGAAAAGCAGATGGCGCGATCCACTCTATGTCCACCTTTAAACGGCTAGCTCGAGCGCATTAAATGCTGCCGCGCTCATCCTCGAGGGTCATGACTCAACCGCCCCATCGCTCTCAAGTGCTCTCATGGCGGTGTTGACCCGACCGAAAAATCGCCGCTGCTCTCCGCCATTGCTCTATTTAAACCCCATTGCTTCGCCTTAGCTTCCTTTAGCACTTCGCAACTCCAGCTAGCACTCACCCTCTTGCTTGAGCCGCGGTCCTCGCACTCTCTTCGACCGACATTGTTGAGTGTGGAGCTTGGTGGAGGCGGTGCAGTGGGGTTTTCTTCTTCAAGTCTTCGCCCCCCTGCTCCCTTTACTATTTGGAGCTTAACTCACGCGGTTTGGTTCTCTCGTGCTCACTCGCCGTGGCCTAGCGAGAACCTTACTACCGCTGCTCGGATACTGCTGCCGAGCCACTCGCGGGTCTCTGGTCGTTCTTCACCCTGTACTTCGCATTGCCCTATAGGAAAGTAAGTGTGTTTCGTTGTCCTTTGGCATTGCCGCTCGGCGAGTTTCCGAGCCATACCTCTACCGCACTCGTGGTGGTCGCATCACTGGTCGGAGAAGCCGCCGAACCGCAAAGAGTGCGGAGGCGCCGCCGTGGTCGGACTTCGACCGATCGGTATGGCTTGGTCATTTCGACCGATGCGGTGTTATGTTGGGTAAATGTGAAGTCTCGTAGTCCCCAGAAGTGCCCTTATGCTTATAAGGGAGAGGCCTACCGAGTGATTGTAAGTTCTCCTACAATCACCCCCATAGTCGTAAGTCTCACTACGGCTATGGCGTGGTCATACGTTCTTCTACGATTTGTATCTAGTCGTAAGACTTGCTACGACTCACGTCGTGGTCGTAAGTGCTTCTACCACCGGTACCTAGTCGTAAGTCCGTCACGACTAGTACCCCGTAGATATCTGGTCGTAAATCCTTCCACGACCACTATCTGGTCGTAAATCCTTCTACGACTATGGTCCAGTCGGAGGTTCTGCTACGACCACTACCTGGTCGTAAGACCTTCTTTCGGTCGTAGTTTTGACATTAAGAATCCAAATCAATTGGTTCTTGTTGCTAAATTCTTTATAAATCAGTACCTTGCTTCAGTAAGGTTTTCAGAATTTTTGGAAAAAGTTTGCTGTTGAGTCCTTGCATTTTATTCGTTCTTATCGATTGCTTTTCGCTTTCTCGTTAGGACCCGAAGAGCACATCGACAATATTATTGATCCCCAGCAACATCTTGATCCACAGCAAGTAGGCAAGCAGTTTGATCATGTTAATCCTATTATTTTACAAGTCTAATATATTAATTTCCAACTCGTATGTATGCATTACTATTTTGTTGTTAAATTATGGTTAGTATCCTATAGTTGCATAATCTGAGGACTCGCTTATCCTCTACTACCATGAGCTTAGGTGATTTGTCGTGGTCTGAGTCCGATGGAGGACTTGGATCACTTAGTAGCTTCCGATTGGAAAATGCTTAGCCATGCTTAGTTCGGTAGCTTTGGGCACCACCGCTTAGTCGATGGTCTTGATCACACAAAAACTATTATTCTTCCATTATGTCCAGCACTTTGTGCTTTGTTAATTTTGCAAATCAAAAACTAAAAAATGAAAACGGATTTGGACTTGGGCATAATGGTATGTTGGTGTGGTGTTTTTGGGTGTGATTGGAATGGTGCCCAGGTCATCAAGGACCGAACATCTTGTTACACTAAACCAAGCACTATTGCGTACTAACCACATGAGGGTTATATGGGACCCCTCTTGACTTAGTACTTTGGCGTGTGTTATCTCCGAGTCGCAGGAGGAAAGGTTTTTGTGTGTGTGTCGTGGGAAACATGGTATGTGTTCTGGTGTGTGTGTGTTGGGTGTGCGGTGGTGGGGATTGCCGGGAAGGTTCTCCACCTCGAGGGGCGTCGCAGTTGTCCAAGGCTTTACCCGTGACGGGTAGTTGTCCGAGGCTGGGCCACGACCCCGACACAACGTATGGGTTTCTATCCATACGGGCGACTCGAAGTTAATGCATAATATTGGAAACGTCTCGTAGGACTTAGCCGTCTTAAGCATACCTAAGGCGGTGTGCTTAATCATGTGGCAAAAGGCGGTCCAAGCATGTGGGTAAGTTGGTACACCTGCGCAGGATAAAACTATTCGAATAGCCTCGTCTTAGGTTATGGACACGCTTGGGGAGGTCTTCCAAGAGTTAGACTACAACCTTTATTTTCAAAATTAGAACTTGACATGGTTGGTATGAATGGGTAATTCATACTATTGTTGTGGTGACTATTGGGTTAGTCACCTCCAGGATTGTTGCTGTTCCCTATCTACTGTTATATTGTTGTCTTTTGCGACTATTTGAACATTAAAAACAGATTTGATTAACATTGCCTTCAATTTATTACATTATTACAAATGGAAAATTGCTTTATGCTAAAACTAAAACATAGAGCCTCCACTTCTATGAGCTTGCATGTAGCTTATGTACAGGTTTGTTACACCATCTGTAAGTCTTATGAGTACATTCAAAGTACTCACCGCTTTTGTCACCGCTTTTGTTTTTGGGGAAGGAGGTGAGCCCCAAGGGCCTCACTTCGTGAGATGTGCTTCGGGTTTGGCGACTAGCTTGGCGGTCCCGGTCGGTTGCCTTGTGGGTTAAAGGCACACTGATTGGCTCTTTTGTTGTAGCCATCTTATGGCACTTTTGCTTCACTGCTTAATTATTGTTGTCTCTTTTATTGTTGGCCGGTTGGCCTCTCTTTGTAATGACTCCGGTTTAATATTATTAATACTGCTTGCTCGTGTTTTGGTTCTATGTGGATGAATGGAATTGATACATAAATTTTGTGATGAAGTGTGTATATCGCATTTACGGAAGTATACATGTCTCGAGTCTCGGATTATCTGCTTTGTGATGCTAGGACCGAATGGATGGTTAAGCATTACAAGCCGGATAAACCGGGGTCTCACAGGTTTAATACCTCCAAGGCATTGTTTTCTTGTAGGCTATCGGAGGGCAACCCGGTCAGTCCTCATCTGATCAAGATGACTGGTCACATTGAGAGCTTGGAAAAGCTTGGTTTTCCCTTTAGCTAGGAGTTGGCTACTGATGTGATTCTCCAATCGCTCCCTACGAGATTTGAGCCTGTCATATTGAATTTTTATATGAATGGCATAGATAAGTCTATGAACTAGTTGCATGGCATGCTTAAAGGTGTTGAGGAGAGTATCAAGAAAAGTTCCAATCATTTGATGATAGTTCAAAAGACTACTAGCTTCGAGAAGAAGGATAAGTCGGGAAAGGGAAAGGGCAAAGGAAAGACTCAAGATGAGATCGAGAGTCCCAAGGCTAAGCTTAACAAGTTCAAGTTGGGTCCTAAGCCTAAATCAGAATATTCCCATTGTTATGAGACTGGGCATTGGAAGAGAAACTGCAAGAAGTACTTAGCAGAGATGAAAAAGAACAAGTGAAGTAAGACTTCCAGTTCAGGTTAATCTTGTCATTTCTCCACCAGTTCTTGCTCATATTTGTAATTCGATGCAGGGACTGATAAGGAGTAGAAGTTTGGCAAGAGGAGAGTTGATATTCGTGTGGGCAATGGAACACGAGTTGTTGCATTAGCTATTCACACTTTACCATTAGCTTTACCCTCAGGAATATTTATGGAACTAAATAATTTTTATTATGTTCCAGCCTTAAGCAAAAATATTATTCCTGCTTCATGTTTAGGAGCAGAAGGTTATGAGTTCAGAATAAAGAACAACTATTGTTCAGTTTATTTTGAAGATATACTTTATGACCATGCTCCATCAGTGAATGGATTGTCTGTTTTGAATATTGAGGATATGCCTATCTATAACATAAATGCTAAGAGACTTTGACCTATGAATTGAATCCCACTTTCATTTAACATTGTCGACTAGGTCATATAAATGAGAAGCGCATGATGAACTCCATAAAGATGGTCTTCTAAACTCATTTGATTTTGAATAATTTGAAACATGTGAATTTTGTTTACTTGACAAGATGACAAAGGCGCCCATCACGACTAGAGGTGAGAGGGCGAGTGACTTACTGGTCGTAGTGCATTCGGATGTATGCAGACCAATGAGCACTCCGTCCAGAGGTGGTTTTCAGTACTTCATAACATTTACTGATGATTTTAGTAGATATGGCTATGTCTACTTGATGAGACATAAGTCAGAATTCTTTGAAAAGTTTAAAAAATTTCAGTATGAAGTGCAGAATCAACTTGGCAAGGCAATCTAATATCTACGATCTGATCATGGAGGTGAATATTTGAGCCATGAGTTTGGTGATCATCTAAAGAAATATAGAATTATTCCACAATTCAGGAACACCTCAATACGACCAGGTCCAGACCAGTAGTATGGTGTTATGATTGGGTCCAAACTAGTCGTATGGAGATACGAGCTGGTCGTAGACTGGTCACTTATTCCACTGGGGATGCCTCAATGAAATGAGGTGTTTGAATGACGGAACCGAACATTGTTGGATATGGTTCGGTCAATGATGAGTCAATCTAATCTTCCATTGTAATTCTGGGGATACGTTCTAGAAATAGCTACTTTCACTTTAAATAGGGCTCCATCAGAAATAGTAGAGAAGACACCATATGAGATATGGACCGGGAAGAGTCATGGATTGTCTTTTCTCAAGGTATGGGGTTATGAGGTTTATGTAAAATATTTGACGTCTGATAAACTCACACCTAAGTCTGATAAATGCTTCTTTGTGGGGTATCCTAAGAAAACTAAATGATATTATTTTTATAATCGGGTTGATAACAAAGTGTTTGTTGCTCGTAATGGTGTCTTCTTGGAGAAAGAGTTTCTTTCCAAAGGAGTCACTAGGTGCAAGGTGCAACTCGAAGAAATCCGGGAACCATATGAAAATGTTTCAACTCCTACTGAACCTCCACAGGATGAACAAAGTGTTGTTGAACCTGAAGATAAGCCATCAGCCCCACATAGATCAAAAAGGCCACATCAATTTCCTATAAGGTATGGGCATGACGTCTTATTCTTGAATAATGATGAGCATAAAACTTATACAAAAGCGATGGTGGACCCAGACTCTGAGATCTCGGAGTTGAAACATTCATTTTGATAAAGTGGCCAAAGGGATTGACTTAATCAAGAATGAAGAAGAACATTGTGTTTACACGAATGTTAGTGGGACTTGAATCTGTTAAAAACTTCATTAAGAAATAGTTTCTCAATGAAAGATTTAGGAGATGCAACATATACTCTTGGTATAAGGATCTATAGAGATAGATCTAAAAGGCTAATTGTATTAAGCCAAGATATGTACATAGTCGTATAGTGATACGACCCAATCCAAACTGGTGCCCAGAGCTCGCATGGTGATACAACCGATCGAGTCCAGACTAGTCGTGTGGAGATACGAGCTGATCGTAGACTAGTGCCCATGGAGCATGGCGTTAATCTTAGCAAGAGTCAGTGTTCTACGACTACTGATGAGCGAGACAAAATGAGAAGAATTCTATATACTTCAGCTATTAGATCTATCATATATGTTATGCTATGTACATGACCAGATGTGTCGTATCCAGTGAAGCTCACTGGATAGCAGTTAAAAATATCCTTAAGTACTTGAGAAGGACTAAGGATGTGTTCCTTGGGATACGACCAAATCTAGACTAGTCGTATGGTCGTGATGAAGAGCTGGTCGTAAATGGTTACACCGATACTGACTTCCATGGTTACACCGATGCTGACTTCCAAACCAACAAGGATGATTTCATATCGTAATCAGGGTGGTCGAAGTCTTAGACTAGAAATCTTAGGCCAGAGTGGTTGAAGTCTCTAGTGTAGTCGAAGTCTTAGACCATGGTTTGTGTAAGATATGCAAAGTGCACACAGATTTGATCCGTTGACAAAGCCTCTCCCACAACATAAGAATGAAGCGCACACAAGGGCAATGGGTATAAGATACATATATGATTGACTCCAGTGCAAGTGGAAACTATTGGATACGATTCGTCAAAAGTGATCGGATATGATCTATCATGGGCACTATATAAGGAGATGCTTGAGGCCAATGGGAGAGTGAGGATAGGGGAGACACACGACAAGAGCTGATGTGATCTTCTTGAGAGAGAGCCTTTTCGTGTGACTTGGTGCTAGCACACTGGCGTGTGGTGTTCCTTCCTAGAACGTGTGGATACCGTGGAGGCGCTACTGCGGTTGCTGTTGCGTTTGAGAATGATCCACGACCTTGACGAGGAACTCGATTGGTTACTGAAGGAAACGGTCGACTACAAGGACGATCGGCCACGAGGATGATCGGTTACGGGGACGATCGGCTACATTGGGCGATTGACTACAGTGGACGATCGACTATGTTGGGCAATCGACTACGACGAACGATCGACTGCAACCACTACATCGACACGCTCTTTGTTTGACCAGGCTGCTCCAACTCTTCTTCCGTTGCACTGCACGTCTGGTGGTAACGATCTATGATCTTTTGCTTGCATGACATCCTGGTTTACGTGGTAGAATTTTTTGAATTATCAGTTAGCATAGCCTACCCGTATCCCAACAGAGAAGGCACAGGGAAGGAAGGGAGGTGAGGAGGATGCGGTACCTTGGAGGAGAAGCGGCGACGCCGGGAATGGACAGGAGGCAGTGATGGCTCACGTTGAAAAGGCGGAGACGAACGCGTCCTTCCCTTGCCGCGCCACCGTCATCTTCATCCTAATGCTCCCCTATGCCGCCGCCTCCTACTCCGTGTCGGCCGAGCAAGCATCACCACATCCTCCTCGCTTAACACCGCGACACTGCCACCGCCTCCCACCTCCTCACTACAATGTGCCTGGCGAGGGCTGTAGACACCAATGGCCGTGAGAACCGAATCATGGCTGTGGTTCAGGGTGGAAGAAGGTGGCCATCGACGCGTAACCCTCTTCCTTGTTAGCCGGCAATAGCTGGAAATGGGCAGCACGTCGGGAAGGGAAATTGTCATCAATTTCAACTTCCAAAGGTAAACAATCTATGTGATCAAAATTTTAATTTTTGGGTAGTAGTAGTAGGTGATGCAATAGGCGGAGTTAATATTTTTGTTAATATGTGTGTGAAAAAAAATTGATATTTATTATGTTGTTTAGGATCCCGTCTGATGATATGTATCACTCGCTTTTGGGGTTCCGTTGCAACACACAGACACCCTACTAGTATGTGTGTGTAGAGGAAAATGGTATGATACTCCTGGGAGTATGTGCTCCCATTTCTCATATACTGCTTAAATTGTATGATAATACCTATTTATCAATTTGAGTATACTCACTACTACAAAAGACTAATACTGGACGCCTCATCACATACGGTTGACCAAAACTATCAGTATTAAATACAATCACAGACGATTTTGGTTTAGTGACTGTCTATGTTACTGACTGTGCTAAAAACCGTATATGAAGAGGTAATATCACAGACGGTTCAAGTTGAAAACCGTCTGTGAAGTATCATAGACGGTTCTGAACAAGAACCGTCTATGGTATTACTAAATATTACAGATGGTTCATGTTGAAAACTGTCTGTGATATTTAGTAATATCACAGACTCTTTTTTCTTAAAACCGTTTGCGATATCCAACCCTATTTATATTCGGATTCTAGGGTACTTTGCTCGCGCCCCCCACTCAAACGATTTTCTCTAACTCTCCCTCCCCCCTAGTCCGTCGCCGCCGTCCTCGACACCGCCTCCTCCCCTGAGCCCGCCACCTCCTCCCCGAGCACAAGCCGCCGCCTCTCCGAACCCAGCGCCCCTCCTCCCCCGAGCCCAGCGCGCCTTCTCCCCTCCCCCGAGCACGCTAGTGTTGAAGAGGTTATTTTCTTGACTTGTACCAATTTATTCTACCAATTTATTGAAGACTTCAATCCATAGACTAAATTAACTTTTTGACCATCTTGAAGTCATGATCCATGGATTCTGTGTTTTCCACAGTGGTCGAAAAGTCAATTTGATCCGTGGAATGTATCTTTTCCACGATCTTACCCATAGTGGAAGAACTTCAAGGACCGATTATTTCTTCTAAAGAAAATTATTCGGACTTGAGAGGTTTGGAGATGAGAACTTTAAAACAAAGTAGAGAAATAGGAAATATGGAAAGTATGCGCGTAAGTTCTGCCCTTCTGTTAGTTATTTATAGGCTATTGACTTGTGGCAAAGTTAAATGGAAGTCCAATGGATAAAATTTTATTAGAATCTTTCCCAATAAATCGTTGAAAAATCAAAGCGTCACCGATTCTTTGGGAATTGTACTTCATGAAGATGGTTGACGTTCCTTTTCCTATCTATTTCTGTTTATTGGCTAGCATTTCCTAAGGCTGGCTAATAAACATAAATAGATTTAACAATATAAAAGAATATCGCAGACGGTTCCTTAGGGGAAACCTTGTGTGATATACTAGCTATCACAGACAGTTTCATCTACAAAATATCTGTGATAGTCAACTATCATAGACGGTTCTGAGTTAATAACCGTTTGTGATAGTATGCATCGCAGACGGTTCAAAAACCGTCTGTGGTGACCTCATGTCATTACTGACCCATAAACTCAAACGGCTCACGAAACCGTTTGTGATGATATTTTTGAACCGTCTATGACCTTTTCTGCAGTAGTGACTCCAATAATGATTATAAGATACCCTAAAGTGTGTTCTATGAAACATTTCATTAAAATCCACTTTTTACACCAAAATCCGTGTATGTACTTCTTTTATATTTGAAAAATGGTATATAGCAAAAATAAAGGGCTCGAATGGAAATTTTCAATGAAGTCACATTGGAAGATCTTATAATTGGCATTTAAGTATACTGAAAGTGATAAGACGTATAATATGCTCGTTTAAGTTGTCTATTGGAAGTGGGAGTATATACTCCTACTTTCATAAATTTTTTCATGGAACGTACTTTGGGGTATCTTATAATCATTTTTGGATTATGTTCAAATTGATAAAGATGTATCATCATACAATTTAAGTGATATATGAAAAGTGAGAGTACTACTCCTAGGAGTACCATGCCATTTTCATATATATGAAAATGACATGGTACTCCTAGAAGTAGTTATTCCCTATTCCGTGTCTCACAACGTAGAGAGTATCTTACGAAATCGAAAGTATGTATGTGTAGTATACGAGTATATGAGAACACTTATGTGGTATTTACACCTTTTCGGAAGTGGTATGTATAATTTTTTAGACATACTCCTTTTTATGTGCGAATATCATGGTATTTGCAAAATATACTAAAAACTATGGACTATCTTGTAAATTTTTCGTGTGGTTCGTATTGGTGTATCTTATAATTACTATATGAGTGTACCCAAAGTGATAAAGAAGTAAAGTTTTTTTTATGTGATATATCATATGTAAGAGTAACTACATCCTGGAGTAGAAGGTGTATATATATATATATATATAGACACACACACACTTAATCTTGTCTTGGACAAATAACATTAGTTGGAGGATAGTCCAAGATCGATGCATGGGTATACGCATTGGCGTGCAGAGAGATCGATCGATGTCAAGGAACCAATTAAATCGCACTAACAAGAAATTACCTAGTGTTGATTTGTGAATCCCTTTGTTGAAAATACAAATAGTTCCTCAGGAGGAAAAAAGAACATGATATTTGAGTGACACTTAAGTGTTTTTTGTTGTTAGAAATTAAAGATCAAGTTCTCAGCCCTTAAATCCTTTGTCTAGTAGATCAATACTCCTCCATTCATCGATCTTCCCTGTATACTCCACTCGCCTCTCCCTTCCCCTCCATAATTAAAAAAGTTGAGTGCTCATAGCAAACCAGGCATGCACACGCAGTGCGTCATATATAGGAACAAGTTAAGAAATGTCACATGCATGCATGTGGTCATACTAGGTAATACAAAACCTGAGCTTGAGTAGCTAGCTTGCACATACACATAAACTACCTGGACTTTTCATGAATTTTTTAAAATAATATTTTTTTTAAAAAAATTACAAAAATAAATAGTCGGCCCAAAAAATAACAAAAATTGGTTCATGTCGCCGGTTGAACTAGCGACAGGCTCATGTCGATAGTTCAAGCGGCGGCAGTACCCGCCCCACTGTCGTCGGTCCAACTTCATTGCCGCTCAACTAGCGATAGGAAGTTGAATAGTCATCTGTCGCCAGTTTAATTGGTGACAGTAACCTGTCGCCAGTTAAACCGGCGACATGAATCCAACTATAAAAACCCAGAAAATTCACTCTAAACCTCATTTTAATTCTAGAAAAAACAGAAAGAGAGGAGGAGAGGGAGAGAAGAAAGGTAGCAAAGTTCTGCCAGTTCGTCGGAGATGAGACATAGACGGAGCATCGGATCCGATTGACCATCTTGTAGATACATTTTTTTGGAACTTTGTACATTATGTTAAAACATTATCGGTTAGCAAATAAAAATAGCGACATGGAATTTAGTAGATTAGATAAATGTAGTCCAATTATGTAGTACATCATTTGAGCTATGTGCGAGGTAGGTAAAGCGTAATGTAAATAATACCAGTTTTATTTAGCTCCTCATTTGTGCACGATAATTATATTGTTAATACTGAAAATTAATTTTCAATTAGGAAAATAGAATGACATGTTTTAAAATTGAAAGGAAAATATGTAGCAGCTAATTAGGGTAGGTAGAGCCTAATCGAATTAATCGCAGCTTTATTTTGGTTCCTATTTATGTGCGGTAATTATATTGTTAATGTTCGGAATTAATTTATAACCAAGGAAATAGTATGACAAATTTTTAAATTGTAAAGAAAATCTGAAACAACTAATTAGGGTAGGTAAAGGCTAATTAGGGTAGGTAGAGCCCAATCGAAATAATTCCAGCTTTATTTAGCTCTGTAGGGTAGGTAGAGCGTAATCGCAGCTTTATGACTTATCACATAAATTTAGTTTCTATTTGTGCTTGGTAATTATTTTGCTAATGGCGCTTCCTATAACCTTATTACATATTTAGTAGTCTTTACAATGTATGCATTGAATTTTCAGGTACGGCGGACCCAAACCACGCAGCCGAGTAACCGCACAAGTTGCTTGACCCGGTGATTGACCTATATCATTGTAGCCGTCTCAGTACTATCCTCCCCAGGAGGGTGAGGCGTCGATTGAGCTTGGCGCGTTGCGGCTGCGCACGCCCATCAGGGCATGGAGGTTGCACCCAAGCTGGGTGCTGATGTACGTTCCATTACGATCATCGTATACTCATTTGTGGCCTGACTACTACGTGTGGACTAACGTTCGTTCGTAACCTAACCCGACACAGGTTGAGGGTGGCAGGCCTCCTTCCGCTGGCACGGATGGTGGAGGCGACGTGGGAGGACGACCAGGACCGTGGTCCTGGTCGTACATCCAGTCGTTTTCCATACGATCGGACCCTACTGACGGAGTTGGTCGATCGGTGGAGGCCGGAGACGCACACATTTCACCTTTCGTGCGGGGAGATGGCGCTGACGCTGCAGGACGTGAGTTTCCTAACTGGGTTGCCCTGCACAGGCTTCCCCATGGCGTTGTATGAGATCTCGCTCACGTGGCGCACGGAGTTCCTAGCGAGGCTCCAAGATGTGCTACTACCGAGCAATGATTACCACGAGTTCAGCAACCCGCACGGGCCGACACTGAGGTGGATCTACCAGTTCTACATAAGTATTCGTAACTATTGTCCTCTCGCATCAATTCATTTGCGAACCTTACTAACGTGTGTAACACCCTGGCTATTCGAAAGCCAAGATGCTACCTAAAGATACAACATACCATCAAATTACGGAATAAGGTTCAATATGCCTCTAATCAGACAACAATACCATGGTAACGAGGTGAAAATAACCTATTCATCAATGGTGAATAATCAAGGAACTAATCATGGAACGACATGATATGAAGTCTAAACATTACTTATTACAGTTCATCTCTCATCAAAGATTAACATAGTTGAATCCATTAATGAAAATATAATGTAATGAACTGTGTGGAACGTGCTGGTTTACTCCCTCCCATAAACATTATCATCAACAAGGTTCACCTAAATAAACACAAGAAAACAAGGGTGAGTCGAAACTCAGCAAGTACAATAAACAATTGAACATACCAGGTTATGAACAAGTCAGTCACATTACGAATTAAGAATTAATCTCTGAAAACTTATGTATATGAATGGAATGAATGGATGCATTGAAAGGAATGGACTAACACATGCTCATACCGGTATAGTGAGTGAGACACCCGTCGGTGTTCACTTAAGCCCGTACATAACAAAGTCTGTGGACCAAATTACCGTATGAAGAACGTTTTATACGGGTGTCCAAAACTACCCACATTGGAATGGTGGGTCTTACATGCTCATACTGGAGTTGATGGGTCTTTACAAATCCACTCCCGTGGAATGCATATGAACAACACATGAATTGAATGAACATATGCAATGAATTTTATCACTTTCTTCCTCATGGATTATCAAATAGGAACAGAATGTACATCATGGAATATGAACATGGATCATCAACTCATCGGCACAACAACCAACAACGAGCGTTCCACAGAAATCAATATATCTTAACACATTGGAATTGCATGTAATGGAATATGAATATTGATTAACATCTTTGATTGAAAATATGGATTATAGAAATATTAGCATGAACACAAACACACATCATTCATCAATGTAAAGAATTTCAATGTACTTGCCTTTCGCGTCGCGACGCGTTAGCAAGCAACGAAGGTGTTCCCGCACGCGATGCCTCGCCGCCTACACCAGTACATATTTGGAATAAGGATAACGTGGCACGACTTAGCTACAGGATACCTACACTAACCCTCCGACTAACCAACACAATTAACGGAGTTAAACTGATATTACACTATTCAGCCACCTGCCCATCCTACTGGACAGCAGTACAAGAAAAATCATAATTAATTATCTGGGACTCGAAACGACATGAAACTAGTGCCCAATGAAACTTAACAGCTAAACCTTCAAAACACTAGGAGACAAGATTTCCTAATTATGCCCGTACATAAGGCTAATCTGCAATTAAAAGTGTCTGACAAACATCTGACCAGACTAAAGAATAGCAGGAAGGAAAAATGCCCTAACTTTCATTCTACAGATCCAATGGAGGTGATCTTTATCAACCTGGAATCATGGTGAAATTATATTCAAAAACTGTTTTGGGTGGCCGTCCTGGATCTGACTCAAACTAGATCAAAACTGAGGAACAAACCGACAGTCCCCAATTCTCAGATAGACAGAATAGCGCGCAGTCAAAATTCCATAACTTTTGATTGCCAACTCTAAAATTATCTTCTTTATGAACTTGGAAAGCTTACTGAATTTTACACAACATTCATTTTGTGTAGCCTTTCTGATTCGGCTTCAAAATAATTCATAATGACCATACAAGCAAACTGCCAAATCCCGTTAGCTCTTCTGAAAAGTCGCACAAAAAATGGTCATATCTCCTAAACTGTAACTCCAAATCAGATGATCTTGGTGCCTGAAGAAAGATAAGACCAAGGGTTACTACTTTCTAAGAGGTGGTCAGATCATAAAATGTACGGAACTTACCCAAATCTGACGAATAAATCTAGCGCAGGGGAAGGAGAAAGTGACGCACGGCAGGGAGGAGGGTGGCGGCTCCAAGTAGGGAAGTGGGGGAAGGGGGACGGGGGTTTAGGGTTTTTGGGGGAAGGTCATCCCCCCTTTGGCCAGCCCCCTCTTGGGCCACATGGGCCGTGGCCCAATGCCTAGGTTGTCAGGAATTCGCGGAAACCCCCTTGAGATCACTGAAAATTGTAATCTCTGTTTAACTTTTTCTCCCGAATACTCTCCTGTTCGCCTGAATAAATTTCGGGGTATTACAACGTGTATACATCTTCTTGCAGCTTGAGTGTATGGCGAAGGACGCACCCGACGAGACGGTGAGAAGGCACTTCGAGGCCTATGCCTGGGTCCGGCCGTGTTGTGCACAATGTACCGTGCACTGTACGACGCATGCCGCTAGTCCTAGGACAGCTCTATCCTCTCTGGATGCCCGCTACTTTTGCAACTGTGGTCCTTTGAGCGCTTCCCGATTAGACGTCTACAGCTGGACTTGGGAGTGTACACGGTCAGCCTGTAAGCCAAGGATGACGACATGGACCGGCCAACTATGGGCACGGTGTGGTGCCGCCGACAGGTTAGTTTCGTAAATATTTATTATTTTCTCGTAATGCAATAACAATTTCGTGTGCTAAGTTTTCCTTTCTTCTATTCCACACCTGAAGTACACACCGATCACCACGTAGGGGTTGTACCCAGACTACGTCGTGGTGTTCGACCAGTTGACGAGTGACCGCGTCATCTGGAGACCTTACACCCAAGAGAGGGTGTCCGTGCGTGCGCCCGGAGGATTGTCCAACCTGTGCACGCGAGACTACGTGTACTAGTACACGCGGAGGGCCTTGGTGCACAAGGTCTTCGTGGAGTACCAGGTGGTGCGGGTTATGCACGATTCGTTTCACGATAGCGAGTCCCGACCACAGCAGGCACAGCTGCCACCGACCCACGCCCATGGGTAAGTTCGTGCTTTAATTCTGTCGGTGTTTTAGGACCGAACTTATGTAATGACTATTCGATTCGGGAGGTCTCTAAGACTCAAATTACGCAGAGAGAATGACACAGGGATTTTTATACAGGTCCAGGCCTTCTCCGAAGAGGATAACAACCCTACTTATGTGTGACTATATTGAGTATGCTGGTTAGATATCAAGAGAAAGACTAAAATGCAATATCTTATGCTCCTGATCCTCCTCTTCGTCACTCTCTTCTGTCGTATCGTGATTCCTCCTTTTATAGCGTTCTTGGGCGACAATCTCTCCATCCCAAATGGCGCATCAATGCTTCAGATGATGGCGCAATTACTGGAGATTACTGTTGGAGAAGTAACGTTCCCACGTCTCCAGGCAGTTATCACCAGGACAGAGAGATTAATCATACATTTATTCTGGAGAATAATTACATATAGTGACTGTTTAGATGCCTTAATCAATCGGGCCTACTTGTGTGTAAGCTTGATTGATTATAGGGTGATCATAACTGAGCTGGTCGTAGAAGGACTTACAGCCATGAGGTGATCGTAGTAGAACTTACAATCATGTGCTAGTCGTAGAAGGACTTACGACTATAGGGTGGTCGTAGCTGACCTGGTCGTAGAAGAACTTACGGCCACGAGGTGATCGTAGAAAAACTTACGATCATGAGGTAGTCGTAGAAGATCTTACGACTCTAGCTTCTCCCTTATGAACATTAAGGGGTATACTCAAGAACAATATTGTGGATATCATGGGAATATGCTCCAGATCTTAGGATGATGTGACAATTGGCAATGGTGTTTATGGTTTGTCGTTTCACGAGTTTTCGACAAAGCTACAGGCATTCTAGACAGGGGCGGTCCGACCGGTCCTTGCACGGCGGTCCGACCGGTCCCAAATCGGTCGGACCGACCATGTGGGCGATCGGACCGGCGGTGACCTAAAAGTGGTCAAACGCAGTGGGCCAAAATAGGTGTTGTAGGCAAGTGAGGGATCCCAATGCACTTGGTCTCATAATTTTGGAGTCTCAATAAGAAGTTCTATTCGTTTTAATTTCCGAAGGTTTGAATTTGGGGCTTGAATTTCGGCTAAGTCCCAAGGGCGGTTCGACCCGACTCAGGAGCGGTCCGACCGCCAAGGGGCGGTCCGACCGTTAGGCGGTCCGACCGCTCACATGGAGCTGATCGACCGGTATTGACTTGAACGTCGGCCAACCGTGGCGATGTTGTTTTGTTAGGTCAAAGTCATTGGTTTCATGGCATATGATTTGCATGATGCATGTTTTGACTAACATGGGTCATGTTGTGAAGAACTTGTTCCCGAATTCGTATTTGCTTGTCTATGGTTGTGCAGGTAGCTTGGTGGTCAACGACGGTCAACGGCGAGGAGGATCGGGACTAGACTTGGAGAGTTGAGGTCCAGAACGATCGACGATGCCGGGTGAGGTCAATGACTCAAGCGTGACGCAAGATGGACAAGGGTGACCTATTGGCAAATCCATGACGCATGGTGAAGCGGTTTAGGTCAAAAGGTTAAAGACGGCGCTTTGCGAAGCGTGCGTGTGTGACCCGTTTGTTAGTGGGCCTTAACGGGAGCCCAATTGAGTCAAACCCTAGAGAGTTCTAGGCCTCCACTATAAATAGGAGGAGGTGGGGGCTGTTCCCCTCTCTCGCTGTATTTCACCTCTTTTGTTGCTTACAAAACCCTAATTGGCTTAGGGGGAGTTGAGGTGGAGGCTAGGGCTTTTCATGGTTTGAGGAGAATTTCGTGATCTTGGATTGACCACTGATCCATGATGGTGTGGGTGTAATCCAGCAACGATCACGTTTTTAATCTATGCAAGGTTTGCTTGAGATAAGTCTCTTTTCGTTCTTGCTTTCAATTTCGTGATTTTAGGGCTTTCTTTGATCCGTGAGTTTATGATTGATCCTTTCACGTGGATTAGCTTGCTGTGATGTGTGGGAACCCATCTAGGATCAATTTGATCATCAAACACCCACGAGCAAGCGATTGGATCTAGTTTTCACTTTTGCCCGGTTTTGCACCCTTCTTCAATCAGATCGTAAAAGATATTTGTTCGTCCAAGAATTATCATAATTGTTGATTAGAATAGGTCCTTAATATCATATAGAAGGTGTGTGCAAAGTTTCGTGAAGTTTGGAGTTGAGAATCAAAAGTTAGACCTAATTGCAACTTCGTCATCAGACTGTTTTTACTGTTCTGGAGTCTGCCGGTCAGACCGCCCCACACCAGAGGTCAGACCGATTTTGGTGCCGGTCAGACCGCCCCACACCAGAGGTCAGACCGATTTGGTACCGGTCAGACCGCCAGTATAACATCGGTCAGACCGGCCAGCCTCTGTTAGATTTGATTCTTGCTGATTTTTGTCACATTGCTTAGGTGTTTAATTGGATTCAATACTAGTCTTCCGCTGTACTGGTATATTGATCTTCATAGCTTCATCATAGCTATTGGAGTGAAATTGTGTTGAATTCATATTTTGTGAAAAAGTGAGCGTGCTCCTATTCACCCCCCCTCTAGTCGCCTTTTCGGTCCAACAAGTGGTATCAGAGCCCGGTTAGTTCAATCTTGATCTTAACGGTCACCAACTTTGGCGATGGATAAGTTTTCTACTAAACCGCATATCTTCGATGGGCACGACTATGCCTATTGGAAGAATCGTATGCGAGTCTTTCTTGAGAGCGAGGGACAAGCTATTTAGGATGTTGTTAGAGCCCCGCTGGTTATTCCTGAAATTGCAACACCTGCTTCAGCGATTCTTGTGGCAAACAACAACAAAGCTAAAAATATTTTATATGGTGCGCTTGGTAGACAAGAATATGATCGCATTTGCAATCTTACCACTGCCCATGAAATTTGGAACACTCTTGAAACATATCATGAGGGTTCGTCCCAAATCAAAAAGGTGCGCCAAACAGTTTACAAGCGTGAATACAATAAATTCGAGATGCGTCCTGGAGAGAGCATCGATGACATTTTTAGTCGCTTTAATAAAGTAATTAATCAAATGAAAGCTGTTGATATTGAATATTCTCAATCTGAAAATGCCACCCATCTCTTGGCTGCAATCAACACCAAGGAGTGGGAGATGAAGGCTACTGCTATAGAAGAAAATGTTGATCTTTCAAGTCTTACTTTAGAATTGCTTTATAGTAAACTCAAGACTCATGAAATTAAAAGAGTTGATCATCCTAAGAAAGACAACATGGCATTGATAGCTGATCCTCTCAAAAGGTCTTCTGATGGTACTCTTGAATCTTTTTCTGATCTTTCATTTACTTGTTTATCTGCAATTCATGAGGAGGAACTTGAAAGTATTCCTGAGACAGAGTTAGCTCTTCTAGCTAAAAAATTCACACTGGCCTATAATAATATGAGAAACAAAAAGAGAGGTGGTCCGGTGACATGCTATGCATGTGGTGAGCTAAACCATATCCAGGCAAATTGCCCCAAGTTGAAAGGTAAGAGCAATCATAAGGAAGAAAAGTCAGCTTGGAAGAAGCCTCCTTTCAACAAATCAAGGTATGAGGCTAATAAGCTTGTGAAGGCCGCTCACCGGGTCCTTGCCGCTTTTGAGGATCAATCCTTGAGCGATGTGGATTCCGGGAGTGAGGAGGACAAGGAGGAGGAGATCCCTCAAGGTAAAAAGAAAGGGAAGGCCAAAGACTTCACTGGCATGTGCTTCATGGCTGACACCGACGACATTGATGATGATGAGGTATCTTTTTCTTATGATGAGCTTTCTGCTAAATATGATTCTATAGCATATGCATGAGAGAACTCCTCAGATATATTGTTTCTTCTTCTATTTTGTGCGTTGCCGAGCTCTATGACATCCTAATGCTTATGCGTGTATTTTTCCTTCTATACTGCTATGCCACCCGATGCCCAATTAATTGGCTGGCCTGTTATTGCTTGCTGAGACGGCGTTCTAATCAGCAAGGCCGTCTTCTTATCTATTTCATAGTTGATAGTTGTAAGGCGCATAAACAGTTTGTCTGTTGCATGTACGTGCAACATCCCTCGGTTTCTCGGTTAAGTCTACTTGGACTCCTTTTCAAATTGATCTTCTTTGCATGCGTGTGTCTAAGCCCACATGCACCCCATGTAAGTGTTGTATGCATGTTCCCGCATACAGGTGTTCTAACTTCTAAGTTGATTATCTATAATCACTTGATCAAGATGACCGTAAGCACATTTATCTAAGCCCACATGCACCCCATAGTGTTGTATGCATTATTCTGGTACGGTATCTCCTCGCCATCATAACACCACCAGGACGATGCATAACGTATATATGTAGCCTAGACTTTGTTAGTAGTTTCTTCTTGGTCTTCAAGCTTGGACACCGATGTACACCGAAACTGCACACCCAAGATAAGACATAGCACATTAGCACGTTTTGTAGTTCCAATTGAACTCTTTATTTCCATAGTATGATGCGTAGTAGATAAATCTAAGTTGTATGTAACACCCGTAAGATATATTGGATGATGGAGATCTTTTCTTTTTCTCTCTTTGATTAATGTATGAATTTCTAGTATTTTTCTTTTTCTTTGATTAATATGAGAATTTTTAGCCTTTTTACATCTTAGAATTAACGTGGGAGCTTCTAGTAGAGTCTCCAATAATATGAGAATTTTTAGCATTTTTACATCTTAGAATTAATGTGAGAGCTTCTAGGAGAGTCTCCAATTAGTATAGATACTAGTTATTAACTCGTGCATCTGCACGAATATGATACTTTTTAAATATTATTTTCAGGGCTAAGAATTTTTGTAAATTTTAGCTCTTAACTAATATGAATTTGACATATATTTTTTAGTTTGAAATTATCTCTCAAAATTCTAAAAAATTTAAATTTATACAATTTAAAATTTTGTTTTTATATTAAATGACAAATATATATTTTTTCGCATTCGATTTTTGGTGAGTCCATATTATAACGCTATAGATTTAACGTTAACCTTAAGATCTCTTGTAGAAATCTGGCCATATTAATTTCTCACGTGTTCGGATGTTATTATTTAGTAAAAATCTACATCCTACATGGTTATTTGGTGAAGCTATATATGTTCAAATTGGATGGTTAGGATGTCATTATTTAGTAAGTATCTGCATCCTACACGGTTATTTGGTGAAGCTATATGCGTTCAAATCAGATGGTTAGGATTTTTCCTTTTTCTTTGATTAATGTAGGAATTTTCTAGCATTTTTCTTTTTTCTCTGATTAATGTGGGAATTTCTACCTTTTTATAAATTTGATGGTTAGAATTTTCCCATTTTCTCTAATTAATGTAGGAATTTCTAGCCTTTTTACATCCTATGATTAATATAGAGGTTTATAGGAGAGCCTCCAATTAGTATAGATATAGATAGGTATATTGGATGGTTATGATTTTTCTCTTTTTCTCTGATTAATGTGGGAATTTTTAGCATTTTTTCTCCAATTAATGTGGGAAGTTATACCTTTTTACCTCCTATGATTAATATAGGAGCTTCTAAGAGAGCCTCCAATTAGTATAGATATAGATAATTCTACTACTTAATTAGAATAAAGATTAGAGCCTCCAATTATCATAGATAGTGCTGCATGCGGAGACCACCCAAATATGTACAGAAGCCTGAACGCCCACTTGTCCATACAGTACACCACTGTAGCCCTCGATCGATCGATCACAATAATGCCTTCATCATTCCCTTCCTAACTCTCCACACACCAACCTCAGCTAGCTAGTTATAGACAGAGCTTGAGCTAGCCGTTTGCATTGTTAGCCCAGGCTGCCGACCGCAGTAGCGACGCAACAGTTGATGGCCATCCAGACACCACAGCGGCGCAATTGCTCAAAAGCCCTCACTACCTGTAACCTTGCAGCAAAGTCGCTGGCAAAAACAAACAAGCGCATACACACTCACACTCTATGGTCCACTAATACCTAGCTAGCTCCACTCCCATCTTTCAGCTTCCTGTGCACACACAAACACATGTACACCTTTCTCCATCTCCAACCTTTTCTCCCTTCTTTCTCTATCCTTTTATATCCCCTTCAGTTTGATGCACACATCAATGGAAATGGACACCATCCTGATCTGATCTGATATCAACATCTTACCTAGTCACATTCCATTGTAGTCTCATGTGAAGAGGACGAAGAAGAGGATTAGAGGAGGGGCGGTAACAGTACTAGAACTAGATATATCTGATCATTAGCTACTAATACAAGTACTACACCAATGTTACCTTACCCTAGCCCTCACCATTTCTGCATCTCCCAAGAACCCCCCCAGCCAAACCCTACAGGCTTCCCCATGGCACCCGCGCATCTGGATCAGCACTACGACCACTTCTTCCCCGACCACGACCAGTTCAACTCCGAGACCCTGGAGGCGGTGCTTAGGCCGCCGCGGGCGGCTCCTGATCCGGCCGCGGTGACGACGGTGCTGACGGCGCCAAGAAACGGTGTGGCCGGCGGAGGCTACGCCAGGGCTCGGAAGCGGCCGTTCAGGACGGACCGGCACAGCAAGATCCGGACGGCGCAGGGCGTCCGTGACCGACGGATGCGGCTGTCCCTCGACGTCGCACGCGACTTCTTCGCGCTGCAGGACCGGCTAGGCTTCGACAAGGCCAGCAAGACGGTGGACTGGCTGCTCACCCAGTCCAAACCGGCCATCGACCGGCTCTCCGAGTCCTCGCTGCGCAACGATTGCGGCGACGCGGGCATGTCTTCGCCCACGTCGGCGGAGCGCCGCGACCACCGGCTCAAGGAGGCGGCGGCTTCTGGATCAGGGAAGGGGGAAGGGGATGTGGAGAAGGTGAGGTCAAGAAGTGGTGGATCGGTGCTTTTGGAGCACGGCTGCGAGCTGAACCCGATGCTTGGGGACTACTATTACGACCTCGCCGAGATGATGAGCAGCAACGGAAGAGAGGGCGATGACGACGGCGACTACGAGGAAGACGGTGATTTCTTGGACGGTATGCAATACTAGTTCCAGCTTGAACTGCGTGGTTTCTCTAGTAGCTAGCGGCTTAATTAGATCTTGATCTGTCGAGCACTTCAGTGTTGTTAGTTAATATGCATGTGTACTGATCTACTAGTACTAGTACTATTGACAAATCTTATTGTTTCATGTTGTTCTTGTGCTTTGCACCTCTTACTAGTTATGTAAGATCTGGCTTTGTTTGTTATCCTAATTTGGAGATTAGTAAGCTTTTCTTGAAATCGTCATATGCTAGGAAAAAGATCGTCTGTTGTTTAGTGCATGACGGTAGATCGCACGCATACTCAGTTAAATGATCCAAGATTTTGATCAAAGGGATTGCATGGTCTATATATTTCAGGTAAAGGAAACACTTGATGTAGACAAGTTCAGAAGGTGCAGTTTATGATCAAACACAATAATAATATTGGGAAACTTCATGTAAATTAATTATTTCCTAATTTAGGTTCATTTGTATTTTTGTGTAAACTAAGGATTTCCTAATTTAGGTTGCAGCGGTCGTACAAGCAAATAACTCTCACTTCCTTGAGTGAGTGGTACGATGACATATAATAGCTAGCGTTCGTATGAGTCACTTTCATATGATAGTTATCTCAAATACCTTCAGATGCAATCATTTACAAGTGCAATTCTTGATTTGGATGGTTGACTGGATTCTGGGAAGAGCCTACGACAGGGCAAAAAGATAAAATCACAAATTAAGCTAGAAATATCTCGGGAATGGAGTTAGAAATTCAGACTTAATTTAGTAACTACTAATTTCTGCAGTTTCCAATCCTATTGGATTTTAGTTTCGTTGGTCAACCTCAGAATTATTCAGCCAAAAAATAATCAGCGTATCAAAGTAAGTAGAATTGTAGCATCAAGAAATAGTACTTCGTCAACATCAGGGCAAAAAAAAAACTAGCAACAATAGGCCATCAAATACTTCTCCAATTTACTGTTAAGAATTGAGACTTGTAAAGAAATCAGAACTTCGTCAATGTGCATCCAAGTTATTGATGTTTTAGAATGATTTGGTGTCATTTCATAATTATCACCCTGTTTAAAAATGTTATTTGAAGAATGAAGTGAAAAATCTGAACCTGCTAATTTCTTTCATCATTCTTATGTAAATTGACAGATAATTTAGAGTTGAAAACTCTAATTGTCCAAATTATTTTGCCAATAAACCTAATGCTACTTGGCACAAAATTAGATTTTAACCACCTAACTTTGTTTGAACGACTTCACATATACATATATTAAGAAGTTAATTGGCGGCATGTGCAATTAGTCAAATAATGTAAGAAAACCTAATTGGCGGCATGTGCAATTAGTCAAATAATGTAAGAAAACCTATATATTTCAAACTACCATATATAGTTAAATTTAAAACGTATTATCTACCATAAATTTAATAACTACCTATGATATTATAAAATCAATAGTCATTGATCATATATACACAATATAGGACGCAAAATGGTGAGAATGAAGACGTAGTTGGGATCCATCTTGTCATGCACTATCTGCGATAAATATGACTTGAGGATCACTTAATATGCAATTGATTTTACCAAGTCAAATTAATTATCTGGGTAATTGACAATGATAATGCTATTCTCTTAAAATCTTTTCTATATAGTGGAGCTAAATCCTACTGTTTGCCTAAAGATTTTTATACATGATTGTGCAGGAGCATGGCTAACCTTGACTAAGTGCCCAATATACCATTAATCCAAGCTAAAAATGTCAAGTTTGCACAGAAAATTGTGAGAAAAAAGGAATGTAATTTATTTATTGCTAGCTCCTATATAAGTTTGCAAAGCTAGAAAAAAAAATGTTATGTGATCTGTGCCTTTCTTAGTCATAATCATGCAAGTATATAGCCGGAATATACATGAGCTTTATGTTCACTTTTCACTCATTGTTTATTTGCTTTTATCTTTGTGTTTGCTTGTTTGAGTAGTATCTATTGAAGAGAATATATATGTCCTATTTTTTTGGAATAGTTGAAGAGAAGCTGTCTTGCTTAATGTATTTGCTTTGACTATATACCTCGATCATGGTAAAGAAAAGGAGAAAATAAGAAATCTATTTCTTTCATGTGAAATGGGGAGGATATATGCTTATTTTATAAACTTCAGTCTCAAATTTCGACCACCTTGAGCATGATATATCTTCACTACCATTAACTAATTTATTAAGTTTGTTCTCAAATTCTAGCTAGGGAAGAGTAGTACATATATTTAGCTTCAGAGATTAATTGGTTACTAGCTACTAGTTTTTTTTTTGTACAGGTAACAAAGGTTCACTTTGTAGCTAGTCTTCATTTTTCCCTTCGATCTTCACCTAAATTAAAAGTATCTATATATGAACGGATGCAGGTAGACAGGGACTAGAACTACTGCGACAGAAAGAAATAAAAAAAAAATTGTAGTGTGCAAATAAGAATTAAGGATACCATATGTAAGAAGACCTGTACATGTGCATATGCTGAATTACCTGGCCACTGAATCATATATAGGTTCAAGGAGGGGGGAAACGAATCTACAGTGCAGCCAAATTATCGCGGGGTGGTCACTTATGGTATGTGTATAGAAAGTTAACAACCACATACCTGCGAGTGAGTGCAAGTTCTTGGACTGGAGAACGCATGCGCTTTGAAGCAAACCTCCATCCATCTGCATATATAGAGATGAGATATATGGAGGAGATCGAGCAGGTATATATGGCCTGCTCACTAGAGCTAGCAGTTGTTTTAAGAGGAGAACCATCGGCCATTAGAATAGTGGCATCGAGGAGTTAATTGCACATACTTCAGTTTACATTCATGCTGTTCAGACATGCGTACGTCTTCGGGCGGTACGTTTACGCTTACCGGCTTACGTATATAGACTGTACATAGTACATAATGCATGCACGCCGCTACAGTACTACTCCTATTACAGATTTACAATATGAGATCGATCAGTAGTAGCTAGCTTTTCTTGATTTGATTTAGTTGCCGCCAAAGTACTGTACTTGCCGCGCTCTCTCTCTCTCTCTGATGAAATTGTTTAATTATGTGCATGTCCGTGTCACTGAGGTACTGATCGATGGAGGCATGTAAGCGTGCGTATGGGCTTTGGCCTACGCTACTGTACCAGCACGTCGTGCCATTTGTGCCACTGTAGTTTTGCGGCCATTCACTTGAACAGTGTGTAGCACGCATGCACTCAATTGAATGCATCCATCAAATTATAGTCTGGAAGCTAGCCCTCGCGATATTGCATTTCCAGAACGCATGGCAAGGTGCTTTAAGTTATGTACTGTTCGGTTTTTCTTTTACATGTTTGAGTTGAAACTTGAAACCCTGGGTAAGCAAAAGCTACTAACTAATTAACCGTACTTGTTTTCTTTAGTTACCGGTGTGAACACTAACGGAGTCAATATGGTCCACTTGACTGGGGGCTCAACCACTAACCACCTATGGTCGTTGCTATTTACTGAAGCTGAAGAACAATTAAAGTATTCTTGTGTCACATTGAACTCTAGTTCATGATTATATTAAACTTGTTTAGACTAGATTTTTTTGTCGACTCTGCCACCGAGGCGAAGAGATGAGCTAAACAATAAATAAAAAGGCAGGTGATTCGAAGAGCTAGGGAAAATAAAAGGCCAGGTCTCCCGCTGATCGCGGCGTACGGTTGATCGATGGAGAGGATCTGTGTCGTGTCGGCGCCCTATATAACAGCTGCGGAGCAACCCTAGCAAGCTAAAACACCACGGCGTGCGTAGGCCCGGCCGGCCCCGTGTTTTGGGCTCGTTAATCGATCGATCTACTACACCTTCCTGCCAGTGCCAACCTCGCGCGCCCGCGCGGTCAAACTGTTGAACCATGCAAGCATGCATCAAATGATGCATGTGATGATGTGAACTTCTTCGATCTTTCCTCCATTTTGATAGGTGATGGGCAGTCTGAGTCCTCCCAAAAAAAATTAAAGATGAGAAATCTGCACGCGTCATTTCATTAGTTTGTTGTTAGGGGAAGCTTCATCGCGTTAGGTTTGTTGGAAAAAATGATCACCTCCCTTACCCTAAAAAAAATCACCTCCTTTTCCCAGCTAACCCTAGTTTATAAAATGGGGTGAAGGCACTGAAATTCTGGTGGTTAATTTGTTCAAGCACCTATAAACTATTTGCGTTGACCTATTTTTTCCCTTTTCTTTAATTTTTTTGTGAGGAGTGCGACCTATTTTTCCTGGTGGATTTAAATCTGATATCTTTACAAATTAGTCTGGTTGGATCCTTGTAATATGGGTGCAAGGGTAGAGCCACCAGGGCTGGCTGGATGGCCGCCCAACCAAGCTGCTGACTGGCTACAAAAAGAAGTTTGTGTTGGTTATTGTACGTATTCACCTCAAAACTAATGCCTATGTATCCTATCAAAAAAAAAAACATAACGCCTATGTAGTATGCACATGAAGGTTCACAGTTCGCCACTAGCTGTCTTGAGACTAGCTAGCTCTGAGTAGTTGCTTAAGCTATCTGTGGTCCCTCTCCGTATAGGTTTTACATCATCAATTTAGTGAGAGAAATTAATGCTTTGACGCTTAGGTCGTCAAGTGCTTAATTCGGCTGCATCTACGGCCCAAAATAAGTCTAATTAAGAACGACAAAACAGTCGCTTCTAACAATAATATTATCCCTGGTTCGCAAAAGAAAACAATGATACTATTCATGTTTTCGCTGTTTTTCTCATAAATTTGAGGTAAAATAAAACTGACAATATTGTGTATATATTGTGCACGAAATCAATATAGAAAAATCCTTAAAAAAATTGAGGAGATACTCTATAGAGTATTACATCATCCTTTTTTCCGTTATAAATCGCAAAAATGAAAGTAAGAAATTTGCTGTTAATAACAATCACTACGGGAAACACGTGATTTGCCGAGTGTAAAAATCTTTACCGAGTGTCAAATTTCGGGCACTCGGCAAAGACCTGCTTTGCCGAGCGCCGCACTCGGCAAAATATGGCACTCGGCAAAGAGGCCTTCGCGAAAGTGCCGGCACTCGGCAAATATGGCACTCTCGGAAAATCGTCTTTGCCAAGTGCCGTGCACTCGGCAAAGGTAGACACTCGGCAAAGATTGGTAGGGGCCTAACGGCATCCAGCGGTGTCCTCTTTGCCGAGTGCCCCCCGTTTGGCACTCGGCAAAGAATTTATTTTGTTTTTTTTTTTGATTTTTTGCCACTAATTTTTTTTTGAAGCTTTAGTACACTAACACAAACAACATGTTTAAATTTGGGATATTTTCATTGCCTTTTGGCATATTTCTATATTTTATTTTGTGATCACACGATCCACATGTGGAGATCTCCGGTTTGTGAGTATCGACGTGACGTGACGCGTGCTCAAACTTTTTCAAATTTTTTCCACAAAGATAATATTTTCCACGATACGATACGGCGATAACTCGACAAGTTTCATGATTTTCGAATTGCTCGCATTTTATACAATTAAAAAACCACTCCCACGCAAGTTGGCGGCGTTGCCCCGTGAGCACGTTGATCGAAATTTCGAGACAGTTCCTGGATTTAGCCTAAATTTACACTAAGAAACAAGGATAACATTTTTTGAACGAATGTAATCCATTATTCGATGCACTGCAGCTCAAACTTACATTTTCCGAAAAATTCAACAAAACAAAATAAACTATAGAAATATGCCAAAAGGCAATGAAAATGTCCCAAATTTAAACATGTTGTTTGTGGTAGTGTACTAAAGCTTCAAAAAAAATTGGTGGCAAAAACTAAAAAAATAGTTTAACGAGTGCCAAGGGTTGGCACTCTCAGTGAATAACTTCGCCGAGTGCCGATCACGACACTCTGGCGAAGAAAATTGACTTTGCCGAGTGCCGCCGATCCGCACTCGGCAAAGCCGCTTTATCCTTCACCGCGCCCCCACGGCGCTCTCTCTCTCTTTCTCTCATTTTCTCTCCTCTCACCTCTCTCTCTCCACCGCCAAGACATCGCCGCCGCGCCCGCCTCGCCCATCAAGGCCTCGCGGGCCCGGCCCGTCCGCCTCGCGCTTCGCCCGCCATCAAGGCCGCGCCTCCGCCGGCCCGGCCCGCCTCCGGCTCATCGCGCCGCCCGCCCGGCCGGCCGCCGCCTCTCGCGGCGCCCGGCCCGCCGCCTCCGCTCTCGCCCGCCCGGCCATCCGCCTCCGCGGGCCCGCCCCGCTCGCCTCCCGCCGCGCCGGCCATCGCGCCTCCCCGCGGCCGGCCCGCCTCGCCTCGCGCCCGCCCGCCGCGCCTCAAGGCGGCGCCCGCCTCCTGCGCCCCTCCCTGCTGGCGCCTCAAGCGCCAGCGGCCGCCCACCGCCCGCCGGCCTCCACGCCGCCGGCTGCCCCTTGGCGGCCACCTCCTCGCTGCGCACAAGACTCGGCGCCACCTCCCGTCGGCGGCCATCGCCACGGCGTGCTGCAGAAGAGAGGAGGAGGAGGAGGGAGAGAGAGAGAAGGGAAGAGAGGAGAGAGGAGGAGGAAGGAGAAGGAAGGTGTCGGCCTAGGCCCGTCGACCCGCGCGCATTGCGGTCGTCCCCCGTCGTCCCGACCCTCGTTGTTGCCATTCTCGTCGCAAGGTATGCCCTACACTGTAGTAGTTAGTAGTAGTACTTAGTAGTGTTAGTAGTAGTTAGTAAGTAGTAGTAGTTAGTAGTTAGTAGTGTTAGTAGTATTGTTAGTAGTAAGTAGTGATAGTAGTAGTGTTAGTAGTAGTAGTGTTAGTGTTAGTAGTAGTTGTAGTGGTAGTAGTACTTGTTGTTGTACTACTTCGATACTTTCATCTGCATGGAAAGAGAACTAAAGTACATGGCTCGTCTTGGTATATATATGTTTGTTGGCCTTCGTGCCTATGTTTGGTATATATGTGGTTGTTGGCCATCGCGCCTATGTTTCTTGCAGGTTTTGGAAACCTCCCGCGAGGAGGTGTCTTGAAATTTTCAATGGATTCTAACCTATTGCCTTTTTATGTAGGAGAAGGACCGTGGGAGGGACTCGACGACCCGATCGTCTTCGTCGCGCCGCTGGTCCGCTCGCACCGCATCGCTCGCCATCGCGACCGACACGCCATCGCCCGCTAGCCTGACTCCCCCGCCACCCTAGGTATAACCCCCTCCTCCTTTGCATGCATGTTTTATATGGTCACATAGCCCAGTTAGGCGTCTCCCGTTCGAAAGAGATACGGTCGGAGGTATGCAAATCTTTGCATATCCGCGATCGTATCTCTTCGGATTGTCCACGATTTTGATTAGCCAGCGATGCGTAGATGAGGTTAGTTTCATGGTTCGCTCGGTCCGAGATAGACTTTCGGCATCACCTCCTGTTGTTCTCCGGATACACACTCTCCTTGCGGGACGGTATCGGAGAACAATGGGAGGTGTCGCCAAATTTATCTCGGATAGGAGCGAGCATTGAAATCGACCTCATCTACGCATCCATGTGGGATTAGGACCTATCCTCACCTATTAGATGGTAGGAACGCCGTGCGATGCAATTGTTGGTTATATTACTCGCTACATATGTATATGCCGAGGATGGAGAACCGTGATTGGATGTACACGGCCACGCAAGTATGACCCTGAATGGATGACTAAGACTAATGCTTTCTTGGAGCATTCATTTGGCGAGGTCGCTAGAGGGTCGAGTCGGATGCCGTGTCCCTGCAGACAAATGTGACAACCGTAAGAAAGAATAGGAAGAATGTGGGGAAGATCTTTGCAAGTATGGATTCACGCCAAACTATACCGCTGGATCCACCATGGTGAAGCCGATCGTATTAGAGAGGAGGTGGTGAGACCACGCCGAGGCTTTTGATGGAGATGCCGGGTAGCGGATGGATGGATGACTTTCGGGAGGCACGGTTCGGTGAAGGATTAGAGGACGAGCGGAGGAATCCGCAAAGGCGCATTACGATATGATGTCTTGACACGTAAGCCCCTTCACGAAAAGACAATGGTTTCATGAATCGATGCCATTGGACGCCTAATGGCGCTCAAGTCGCGATGTAGCATTAGTCGAGACAACTTCGATGGTATGTTGGCGGTTGTTGGATCCTCGCTCGGAGGATCACATTCTCGCCAAGAACTTGTACGAGTCACGTAAACTTCTTCGTGCCCTTAAGATGTCGTATGAGCACATCCATGCTTGTCCGAATGGTTGCGCCCTATTTAGGAAAGATCACGAAAGCAACGACCGTCCAAAGTGCAAATCCTCTAGGTATCCGGAGGTCGACACTAGTGATGGCAAGAAGGAACAGCTTGGTATCCCTCGAAGGTCCTACGGTACCTTCCTGTCATACCGAGGATCCAACGGTTGTACATGACAGAGGAGTCCGCAAAACAGATGACATGGCACAAACATGGCAAAATATACAATGCTGACAAGATGGTACACCCATCGGATGGCGATGCATGGACCCATTTCGATGGCATACATCATGGTAAAGCCGAGGAGGCTCGGAATGTACGTGTAGCGCTGGCAACAGATGGGTTCAACCCCTATGGATTGCTGGCGGCCCCGTACATTTGTTGGCCCGTGTTCGTGATCCCCCTCAATCTCCCCCCCCCCCCGGCGTCATGTTTCAACCCAAGAACGTATTCTTGTCACCGATAATTCTCGACACCGGGAACAAGATGGGTTTGTTCATGGAGCCTCTCATTGATGAATTGATCCTTGCTTGGGAAAAGGGGTCTCGACATACGACCGAGCTACAAAGAAGAACTTCACAATGCATGTGTGGTACCACTACTCCTCGCATGACTTCTGGCGTATGGCATATTCTGCGTGGTGTGTTCACGGAAGTTCCCATGCCCAATATGCAAGATTTGTGAGGTTCACTTGGTCAAGAGGGTGGCAAGTTTTCTTCGCTTGACCAACATCGTCAATTCCTCCTCTTGACCATCCATTCGACGAGACGTCAAGAACTTTAGGAAAGGGGTTCAAGTCACCGACCCTGCACCTCAGATGATGACCGGTGCCGAGGTCCGTGCTGAGATAGAGGCTCTCAAAGATGATAAAGAGAAAGGTGGTTTTATTGGATATGGTGAGGAACACCAGTGGACTCATAAATCGGGCTTGACTAGGCTCCCCTATTTCAATGACCTTCTTCTTCCACACAACATTGATGTAATGCACATAGAAAAGAATATCGCCGAGGCGCTTTTTGCAACACTCATGGACATTCCTGATAAGTCAAAGGACAACGTTAAGGCTAGATCGACACGCAACGATGTGCGATAGGCCAAAGCAAGTGATGAAGCCTCCGCGCGGCAAGAAATGGAGAAGGACTCCGGTCGATTTCGTCTTGAAAAAGGACCAAAGGAAGGAAGTACTGCAGTGGATCCAGACGTTAATGTTCCCTGATGGGCATGCGGTGATTTTGAGTAGGGGAGTGAACTTGTCACTATGCGAGTCTTAGGGATGAAGAGTCATGACTACCACATATGGATTGAGCGGCTCCTTCCTGCGATGACCCGGGGATACGTCCCTGAGCATGTGTGGCGCGTGCTGGCAGAGTTGAGCTATTTCTTCCGCCAGCTTTGTGCCAAGGAGTTATCTCGGGACGTGATTGATGACTTGGAGAAAGTGGCACTGTGTTGCTCTGCAAGTTGGAGAAGATCTTCCCACCCGGCTTCTTCCCGGCGATGCACAGATCCGATTTTGCACCTACCGTTACGAGGCACGAATGGGGGCCCATGCAGGCCCGTTGGTGCTATACAATTGAGAGATGTCTAAAGATTCTTGGAAAAAGTGTAGAAATAAAGCCAAAATTGAGGCTTCGTGGCGAGGCATTCATTCTGGAGGAGGTGTCAAACTTCACAACAGCATACTATAAGGATGGCCTTCCCAGCGTGCACAATCGTCCCCCTCGTTACAACGTGGACGAGAGTTCATCGAACCTCAGCCTTTTCAAAGGGCAACTCGGAAAGGCAAGCACATCGGGCACCAAGACCTTGCGGCATGATGAGTGGCGCACTATCATGCTGTATGTGTTGTTGAACCTTGACGAAGTGAAGCCTTATGTGCGAGAAGTTCTCAATGAGCTTGTTACATACGCCCTTGTCACTATCCTCCATCTATCCAACCCCTTATCTCTTGTTTTTCAGTGGAATTTCGAATAAATACAGAGAGAGGAATATGGCTCCTTCCTCAAGAAGAAGATAGTCTTCTCAAAGATGGTGTGCCCGATTTCATATCCCGTTCGACACGAAGGTACCGCCCAATTTACCTCGCTCAATCTTTGACATCCCACTTTGCTCCTACGAGCGAGTAATGTAACGATCTATCGGCCTCACCTTGCAGGCCCGCAAGGATGCGAAAATGGATCGCTGAGTTGAAAGGGCTCGCCAAAGGCTTCGCCTACAAGGTCAAGTCATTCACCGTTTATGATGTGAATGGCTATCGCTTTCACACAAGAAACTACGTTGAGTCGGCCCAATCGAAAACCACGAATACCGGAGTTCGTGACGCCAAGACCGATGAGCGACTACTACAAGATAGTAGAAGAAATATACGAGCTCAATTTTGAGTGTCGCAAAGCTCCTAATCCATCGTATTCAAATGCCATTGGTTCGATCCTAATGTCACGAGAACACCTCGAGATTGGACAAGTCGAAATTCGACAGATTTCGTATATCAAGGAGAGGATGTCTATATTGTGGCTCAACAGGCCACGCAAGTTTATTATCTCCCATGGGCGTGCCAAAAAGACCCCAATCTTATCGGTTGGTACCTTGTGCAGTTGGTATCGCCGCACGGTAAACTGCCTGTCCCAAACGATGAGGATTACAACTTTGACCCAAACACACGGGAGTTCTATCAACCAGAGGGGCTAGAAGGGAGGTTTGACATAGACATGTTTTCGCTGATGGGCATGGAAGTAGACAATGACATTGATCAGGACGATGGAGATGAGGACGACGGAGAAGAGGTGCAAAATGCTAAGGACTTACAAATGCTTGAGCGATTACAGTTAGGCGATGACAATGATGACAACGATGGAGATGAGCCCGATTTACTCGACAATATTGATAGTGATGACGACACCTATGATCCAGCCGCTGCCGATCGTGAAGAATATTTCTAATTCATGTAATACTATATTATTATTATTATTATTATTATTATTATTATTATTGCAATTATGTTTCGTTCATTTTGCATCTCTTTATAAGTACTTGTAATTTAACTGTGCTAATTGGTTTACTCTTTGAAATTGCAGGCACTCGACAAAATGCCGGCGAAGGCAGGCCGTCGGGGTCAACTCCTCTACATGAGGGAGCGCCACCACCCCACGCCGAGGATGACCCCTTGCGGAGCCGCCGACGAGGAGGACGAGGAGGCCGCCTCGCGGCCGTCCGAGGACGAGGGTGCAATGGCCGCCACCCGTCGGTGGACGAGGACGACCAGCGGTGGGCCCGCACATAGGAGGGGTGGCACTTCCTCGACTCGTCGGACCACGGGAGGCGGCGATATCGACGCAGGGGTTCAACTTGCACCGCCTGCTCTACCTCGTCGGGAGTCTACTTGCGTGGGCCCTCGTAGCTCTTTGCCGCGGCCGATCCCACTTCACCGGCGCCGGTGATTCGACCCAATGGCGACAAGTAAGTATTATTTCACTACTATTTCATATGACATGTTGAAAATCGAATCGAGACTAACAATTCTTCTTAATGACTCTTGCAAAGAATCGAAGTTGTGTCCGAACGGCCGGCACATCAATGCCACCCGGGCCTTCGATTCGGCAAAGAATACCGGCATGGTCACCTACGCCTCGGTGACTTCGCCGCTCGACGTGGGACCACTTCTACGCCGAGGACAATGAGTTCGCACCGCTTGCGGCGCGGATCAAGGCCGAGTTCGGTGAGTCTTCATCGCACTAAATTAGTCAATACTACGCATTCATTGGTCGTTCTTGAAATAATGAAACGATACATGATGTGCGTATGCGGACTTCTTCAAAAGCGACGAAGGGTTTGAGGACCCGGCGCGCGAAAGCGAGACAAGGTCCAGAGGTCCCGACTCGGACTGCACCACGAGACGCGGCCCGGTGCATCATCAACTACTGTCACGACGCCCTTGGTCGTGGTGAGGAAGGCCGATGCGTGACCGGACACTCACCAAGGAGCAAGACTCTCGGTAAGTACTGAAACATTAATATCGACTCCTTCCATGAAGAATAGGTAGGCTTCATTTCATCTTCTGACATATCAATAACTTGATGGCATGCAGCAATGTCCTGATTGGTGCGCCAGGCACCGCCTCTTTGGGAGGCCATTGTGGGATGTGGCTCTGAGGAGTGGGCGAGAAGCACAACATCCGTCGGGACTGCCGCCTGCAGATGGGTGGGGCGCCACACCACCAAGGCAACCGGAGCCTCAGCGCGTACGCCTAGACATGGGTAATCTTCTTTGTGTTTTCATCTTTATTTATTTATTCTAACGCTCAATTCTCATTACTTGTAATCATCTTTGTGTTTTCCTCGCAGCCCCAGCGCACTCAAGGCCGAGAATGCAACGAGTTCATGGCGTACGCCCTGGCACACAAGGGCAAGGCGACGGCCCCGGAAGTCACCTACAACCCGGCGGACGGGCCCGAGGCGTACACCAACGCGAGCGTCCACAACAAGCTTAGCGAGTACACCTCGGCGGCCCGCGAGCGCCATGGGGAGGACTTCGATCCGGCCACCCAGCCCCTGGACACAGACCTCCTGATGAGGCTGGGAGGAGGGAAGCAACACGGCCGGTACTGGATGGCGGACAAGACTGATTGACTCGCCTCTGTTCCCATCCTCGCCGAGATTAGAGCAAGGAGCACGAGCTCCTCCTCCCCATACGCCTCTAAAGATAGCTCACAAAGCAGCAGATGGTGGAACTCCAGGTTAGTACTGTTTTATTCGTCGTTCATTGCTTTTACACATCTACCTTGCCTTTGCATTGTTTAAACATTGCGGGTGGAATGTTGCAGGCCGACTTGCGGAGGTTGGAGGCCCAGCAGCGGCCCAAAGTGAGGCCCATCTACTGAGAGATGGAGGCTGCATAAGCCCGGAGGGCGCCGAGGCGCAGAGGCTGCAGGACATGTTCAGCTTCATGGCGAGCCTTCAGGCCTTGCCAGGTGTGGTCGTGCCCCAGTCGCTGCTCGCTCCAGTTGTGGCTCCTCCTCCTCCTGTAGGGACTCCGGTGAGTATATATGGTTGTTTATTCCTTTAGCTTGTGCGGCCCTCCTGTAGATACTCATGAATTCGCTTCTCCTTTGTGCAGCCACAGTCGGCGGGTTCGAACCCGACTCCTCAAGGTGGCCCTTCTCCACAAAGGGTGGCCAGTGGCCCTCCTCAAGGTGGCAGTTCACACTCCGGGTGGGGAGGCTGGCAGTAGGTACCGTTTATTTGTTTCTTTTCATGTTGCATGGACTTGTGTTAGACTTAGCCTTATGTTGGACTACTACTAGAGACATATATATATTGTGATGGATATTGTCATGGATGATGCGAATGTATGTGATGGATTATGGACAATGGATTTGTATGTGATGTATTATGGATGGTGGTATGTGATGGGTATGGATGGGATGGAATATGGATGTGTATGTGATATATCCTGTGTTGTGTGTTGATATATATGTGATTTCTTTGTTTGTGCTGATGGAAAGCAAAAACCAAAAAAATAGCATTTTTCCCTCTTTGCCGAGTGCCACACTCGGCAAAGAGGGCTTTGCCGAGTGCCGTGACCATGACACTCGGCAAAGCTGGGAAGCAGAAACCCAATTTCCCAGCTTTGCCGAGTGCCATAGCCATGGCACTCGGCAAAAAAAAAATTTAAAAAGAAAAATTTCTTTGCCGAGTGCAAGAGTATGGCACTCGGCAAAGAATTTTCAAAAAAAGAGAAAAAATTCTTTGCCGAGAGTCACCGAGGTGGCACTCGGCAAAGAGGCCGCCGAGTTGACGCCGGATTTTTTTTATCGAAAGGCTTGACGTGACACTCGGCAAAGGCTTTACCGAGTGCCCGATATGTGGCACTCGACAAAGAAACCTTGCCGACGTGTTCTTTGCCGATCGCTCTTTGTGAGAAGCAGACTCGGCAAAGCCTTTGCCGAGTGCAATAGGGGCTTTGCCGAGTGCCCTAAGCACTCGGCAAAGAGCCCGTCTGCAGTAGTGAATTTTTGCCTTTTTTTTTCCTTTTAACCTATAGTACGTTAGGAATTTCTCTTTTTCGTTTCTCCCAATCCAAATTTAGTTTGAAACATGATATTTTAATAAATGGATGCTTGCTAAATTAAGAACTACCTTAAAAAAACTTGGGAGTACTTCGTGTTGATATGGTTGTCAAACTACAACGATTCTCAAGTTTCAAAAACATGATGATTATTTCCACTATATATCCCTGTTCAAGAATTCTCACATTAATTAGTGGTCTCTAAAAAAAACCTCACATTAATCAGATTAAAAAAAAATAAAAGGATCTTCACCAATTCATAAATTAATAAGATGTAAAATGAGAGTTGCATAGCTAATATAACTCTATTTTCAAATACATAAAAGTATCTATTGTTAGTACGGAGATGTTGAATTTCACAGTACGTTAATTCCTTTAAAATTTAAGCGATAGCCGTGATCTCGTCTACAATATTACTGGCCAAAAAAAAAGGTACGTACTCTTCTATAGTATCGGTTTTCCTTTTTTTTTTAATCCAGTTCATGCATTCCATTCCATTCCATTTCAATTAGTCTTTCTTCTGTAATAGCTAGCCACACCGCATGCCACCCCTTTCCGTCGCCGGCGTACAGTGTTCGCGCCAGTAGCTTCCAACGTTTCAAATCAGCCGCCTGACTGGTGTCGTGATGTGAGTGACGGTCCTAGCTAGCCTGCTCGGCTGCTCCTGCCGCGCGCACGACTCGGCAAGTGATCAGCACCCGTAACCGCAGCCACCAACGCCAACGCGCTCAGAATGAAATGCACCGTGATGTTGATTGATATTACCATGGGCCGATCACCCAACCAAGCCCGAAAACGCCGCGTCGCACCCCGCGCACGCAGTTCTCTACGTGCTGAGGCTGGTCGGCTGCCGCCCCGGCCCGTGGCGAGCAGGGAATGCACTGAAACAACCGAGCTGTGGCCTGGAAACTGCGGAAATCGCCGCCCTGGACCTGGGCCGGACGGAAAGTGTCGGCCGGCACAGTATGAGGCCCGGATGATTCGGCGTGCGTCCTTGTCAGGGTTGCACGACGTCCTCTCGTGACGGGCCCACCGGATCTACCGCTGATGCAGCGTGGGATGTACTGACGTAAAAACACCTTTAGACTTGTAAGCATCGAGATGTCACAGATATGCTACGGCCGTCGTTTTCTCTGATGAGGTTTGCCATGTTATTGCGCGGACGACGTCGTCGAGGTCGACTGCAGCAACCACCAGCGTTGTTCGATCGACACGCCATGGTGTATGATATGTATGTATATCTATCCTCTTTGCCTTCCTTTTTTGACCCTTATGTTCACACAACGACCTGCAACTGGTTAGCCACAACGGTGGGTACGTAGCGTAGCGTGGCGTGGCGTGGTGGGCATGCGCCTATGGCCCTCCTCGCTTCACGCGCCGCATGTTGTCGGGTGCTCTACCCTGTGCCCGCCCTAGCCTGCAACGGCCAACTTGGCTACTGGTATTTGTCCCTGGGCTTCTAGTTTTGTCCCCGTGTAGTCCGCTTTGCGCATGACTAAACCCCCGGTCTCCAAGGAACATCCAAAATTGAGGAGACAAGATAATAAGATATACAGCCGACTAACCAAACACACAGGATTAAGGGCATTAAAAATCTTATACTACTGTCATGATATCGTCGTACTTTATTGGCACAAATCATGGCTTGACAGTGGACTCTATCTACTTAGCTACTCTGCAAACAGATGTAGGAAATAAAATGGATAATTCTGAAACATGGATCAAATTGGCATCTCAAAAAAATAAAGAAAATTAACAACTCTAAAAGACAAATCTTCCACACCCTTAATATATAATTTTTAAAAAAAACACTATCATATTCTTTTTTATTTGACGTCCTATATCCTGCGCCGTCTAAAGTTTGACAACCAATTGGTTTAAAACTATTTAGATTGACTATGTGAAAACTATATCATTAGATTTGTTGTTAAAAATATTTTCTAGGACATCTTAATATAAAGTTATAAAAAGTAGTGTCAAAGTCAGACCGTGAAAAGTCAAAAAGAATACAGTAAGTAGAAAAATAAATTAAGAGAAGAATATTCACAGAATTATCCAAAGGAAGGCAGGAAGATTACTGAATTTGATTTAAACAAATGAGTAATCAACAAATTAATTATCTTTAGAGCACGGGAATTTTTCCAGGGTCCCTATGGAAATTGTGTTGTTTTTCATGGAATTTAACACTACTTCCTGTAAAATCCTGCCAAAACTCCGTTGTTCCAAACGGTATTGATCAGAGTACACGTTAGGCTCACCAAATTCCTGACATTATAAGTCAATAGGAAAAAAAAAAGACGAACATTCTAAACGTGCGTTAGTTTGGTATGCAAACAGACACGCATCAGACAACTAACAATTAATTGAACCAAGAACTGTTCAACATGCGTGTTAGACAGGTATCATGTTCACACTGGCCTCTTGATTGTTCGGTTCGGTCTCGTGTTCACGCCGGCCTTTTGACTGTTCGGTTCGGTCTCGTGTTCACACCAACCTCTTGACTGTTCGGTTCGGTCTCGTGTTCACACCGGCCTCGATCGGCTATATATATGTGTAACACGTGTACCTTGAACAATCAATCAATCAGTTGTGTGAATTATCTCCGCCAACATGGTATTAGAGACGGTCGATCCTTCGAACCTTCGCTTCCGCTAAAACCCTAACCCTAGCCCCCGCCACCTCCACCTCCACCTCTCCTCGTCGCCCCATGGCCGGCTCTCCTCCGGCCGTGGTGAGCGCCTCCACTCCTCCCACAGATCACACCCTCCCTACCTCGAGTCTGCCGCCTCCACGGCCGACCTCGCGCTTGCGCAGTAGGAAGAGGTTGTCGCCCGCGAGCATGAGGAGGCACGCCCGTGATCGCGAGGAGGCCGCGGCGAGAGGAGGTCGCCTGCCTCTCGCCGCCGAGGCCGAGCGCGAGAGTGCCGAGGCCGCCGCTGTAACATCCTAATTTTCTAAGCTCTAAAAATCTTTTGAATAGTTACTTGTTGGAAAATACATTATTTGAATTTTTATTAAATTATTAGTATTCTTCTTTAAAGCTTAATATGGACTTTTAATGTCAAAATGATTTAATATGATTAATCCCAACATCAACAAATGTCAAAACTATTTTATTTGAATTCTATGTGCTTAGATATTTTTCTAGAATTTTCTGAAATTTTTTCAAGTTCATTTGCTATTTGGATTTTCTATATTTTCTAAAATAGAAAATATATTTAAAATCCCTAACAAAGAGCAGTCGAAACCCACCATCGTTCGAGTCTCACCAACCAAGCCAACCCATTTCTCTTCAGCGCCGCAGCCCGGTCCAACTCCCGCGCGCGCGTTCGCTCGTCTCGCTGACCGGTGGACCCCACCTGTCGGTCTCTGTCGCCCCGCGCCGCGCCGCTTCGTCTCACTGACGAGTGGGTCCCACCACTGCGTCTCCTTCCTCGCGCGTGCTCGCCCGCGTCTGCCATTTCCGAGAGTCCAAGCTTCGTCCGACAATGGCAAATCTCAACCGAAACTTTTGGGATTTTCGCACCAATCTCTAGCCCTATCTCTCCCGCATCCAAATCCAACCAAATCAAACTCCGAATCGGCTCCTATCCCCTAGAATCTCCGAAGTCCCGTGCGTATGAGTTTTGGACTCTAATTGGGGATTTCCAATCCCGGCATTCCCCGGCCCTATAAAAGGCGCCCAAGGATCGCCAACCCTCCCGAACTCCAGAGCCACCACACAAGTGCACCCCGAAGCCCTAGCGCCGCCGCAATTCGTGCTTTGAGTTTTTGGAGCCGAAACCCTAAAGCTTCCATTCCGCCGCCGCCGGTGACGCCCCGTCTCCGTGGACTACACCGCTAGCACCTCCGTCGTCAAAGCTTCCTCGGGAACCCCTCTACATTGCTCGGGCGCCACCGAAGCTCACCGCCAGCAAAACCGAACCTTCGTCCGCCGCTCCGATGCCAATTTCGACCACCACAACTGTCCTCCCGAGCCGAGTCCAGTACCAATAGGTTCACATTAACCCACTCTAGCTTTTGCGCACCCCCACTGCCGGTGAGTCGCCGCCGTTCGCCGACGACCCTCGGGTCCCGCGCTCTGCCACTCGCCGTTGTCATCACGTGCCGCCACCTCAGCGCCAGCGTCAACGCTCATGCATACATGTCATCGGCGTGGCATCCAGTCAGCGCCCGCGTGTGTGCCTGCGTGGTCGGTCCACCGCCCTAGTCTTTCTTCAGTTCGGTGCACTCAGTCCACCGTGAGCCGTGAGACTAACATGTGGGTCCCATATGTCAGATTTTCTTTTAATTCTTTTATTTCCAAAAATTCCTTCGCTAACGACAGCATTGTGCAATAATCCAATTTATCTTTAGAAAAATAATTCAAAAATTTCAGAAATTCCAATTTAGGGTATTTTCTTGAATTTCAATATTCCAAAGCTCATATCTTTTGCATCCGAACTCCGATTGAGCCCATTCAAATTTCTAAATTTATATAAATTCAAGATCTATTTATTTATGATTTTTATTTAATTTTTGGAGTTTCTTTTGCCTCTATTATTTATTTATTTTTATTTTATTTGTGAGTAGACGTTAATTCTTTTGGAACTTTTGAAGAAGGAGAAGTGCATCAAGATCAAGACCAGTACCTAAATCCATTCCAAGGCAAGTTATACCTTTGATCATATTGAACCCAGTTTTCAAAATACTTTTATTCAAATTATTGCATTCTATTTTAAGTATTTATTTAAATGCTTTTGAGTTTAGTTATTAATCCAAACTGTTATATCCACCTTGTTTATTGTATGCCATGATCTTTTATCACCCTAGGTTGGTTCATTATTAGTTGGTATTATCATAGCACCAACGTGGGTTGGTTAGATACGAGTAGATTGCTTAGCCATGCCACGAGTCATCATTTCATATGAGTTGCAAATACAAACTTGACTAAGCGATTATGGAACTGTGTGAAGAATCTGTGTGTGTTGTGTGCTATTACTCGTTGATGGCATGTGTTGCATTTAATCAACAGGGTGGAAAAAGATTTAGACTGAGGCAAGTGGTGGATTCTGTGTGATTGGTGGAGCTGTGTGTTGGGAATGATAAACTGTGTGACTTAGTTAGAAATTAAAAGTCTTGCCTTGGTCAATTCAGGACTTAACTTTGTGCGCCATTGAACCGAGCCTTACTGTACAACCACATGCCTGGTATGGGACGGGTCTAACTTAGTAGGTTATGGAATCTTGCCATTGACAACTCAGGTTGTAAGTTAAGCTGTGTGATGGGCTGGAGGTGTGTTTATCAAATCGCGGGACGGTTTGCCGCATCCCTGTCCAACGGTGTGTGTTGTACCCAAACGCTGTGTGTATCAGTTGGGCAGGAAAGCGCACCGGGAGTGTCAATGTTGAGATAAAGTTTCTGAAAGGTTTTGTTATGGTCAGTGTTGGCCACATTGATTGTATCTTGTAGGTAAAGTGTACAACCTCTGCGGAGTGTTAAATTATTCTATTCGAATAGTCACGTCCGCGGTCATGGACATGCTCGGGGATTTCACACGAGGGGTAGATTTTCATAAAACCTTTGGGAAGGGAGTTGTGTGATATAAGTCATATGGTTGTGTGAATAACTTGTTTAGACTGTGTGTCTTTGTGAAATCAAATGATAACTTATTATTATTTATTTGTTTTGAATTATATTTTCAATCTATTATTTGTATTCAATTACAAATGTTGCATTTCTGCAAAATGATCACAGAAGCCATTCCTTTGAAATAAGCCATTATCTATAAATTGCATTCTGTGGTATGACTTGCGAATACGGTTGTGTACTCATACTTGCTTCAAACAATCAACAGAAGTGGAGGAGTCATCACCTGCTTTTGAAGAGGAGTTCTACGAAGGTGTCGATCGTTAGGGTCTTGATCCCAGTCAGTTGCCTGTGGTGAATTGATGGGATTCCGCTGGAGTTTATCTTCTTTCCGCTGCTATTTTATCTATTGTCAGCCCCGCGTGGCTTAATAAATGTAAACTTGACCATAAGATCAAAACTATTATTTACTATTTAAATTAGTCGTTTATTCTATTAATCATCTTGTGTGGATCAATATTCATCTACGTTGATACTGTGTGCACTAGCGTGATCCTGGACTAGTGCAGAATACATAGAGGGTCCCGACAGACCCCCTGCCCCTGGCGCCTCCACCCCGTTCCCGTCATGAGCTCCGAAGGTAACGATCTGTAACCCTTTATATTTGCCCCAGGTTAATCGCTAATCAATTTTAGTTTATTCGGTCAATAGGAAGAGTACTTGCGGTTTATTAATCTAATTTAACACTAATTTGTTACATGCGTAGCGTAGATGGACCGAAACTGGATATACGGTGAGAATCATGTGAGTGAAGAGTACATTAATGGAGTGTCTACTTTTAGAAGAGCCGTCGAGCAGGATATGTTGAAGAAGCGGATAAAATTTATGTATTGTCCATGTATTAATTGCGGTAATATGAAGATGTTTAACAATCCAGCGCAGATCGAAGCTCACTTGATTCAAAGGGGTTTCAAAAAGGGGTATACATGTTGGACTAGTCACGATGAAGAGCAGATTATACAAGAAGTTAATAATAACGACATCACCGAGGAAGTCAACGATATGTCGAATGTAGAGTGTTGTAGGATCGGATATGACAATCAGAGGGGGTGAATAATTGTAGTGCCTTCTTTTCGAATGACTAAAAAAGAATCTGCTCTGGATTCAACCTACAACTGAATACTACGTACTTGTACGAGTTGGTCTCCTCGTCGTAGTGGTCGAAACTGCTATGATCAGTTCTTCCAGTCGATTCTATTGTCGACAACCGGGAGAACAGCATAGTACGTAATCGAGGAATGTGAAGTCGACCTGGTCGATAGAGTTATGACCACCTAGTTGAAAGAGTTCGACTATCAGATTTCTTCCACACTCCGCCTCGGGAGATTCACGCACTACAACGAACAAAAGCAGATCGAAGACAATGGACGAGAACAAGTCGAAGACCACTCGGAACAGAAACTAGTCGAAGACTGATCAACACAAGAGCTGGTCGAAGACAGAAGAACAGATTGACGACGATCAACTAGAATAACTCGAACACAATGCCCACAAGCACAAACCGCCAGCGATGAATAAAATTCTTTGGAAACATCCTGGTCTATTATTTTTCAATCATGTTCTGTGTCTACAAAATGCCCTCACGGCACCCCTCAAACTCTAGCAAGAAAGCACCGAACAACTCTCTCTTCTGAAAGCCGCCGCAGCCAAAAACCCCAACAAGCCTCCCACCAGCGCACGTTACTCTTAACCTCTTCGGCCTTTATATGCTAGGGCCCTCCTAAACTGTGTTCTTGTCAACACGAACACATAATCCTATCTCTTCCGTGAAACAAGGGAACTGAAACCCCTCAAATCATGATAATATCTTTAGACCTTCTAGTTATGAAAAGTCTTCCATAACTCTTCACACGTGGAAGCCTCCAGGACGGCTCCTTCAGTAGCTTCGACCACGCATCATGCATTCACATTTGATCTCCATGTGCCCCAACGTGAGCACGACCATCTCGTGACATCCACGACCATCTCATTGTAGCTTCAACCTTCGAGCAGTCACTGTAGCTTCGACCTTCAACCAGTCACTATAGCTTCGACCATCGACCAGTCACTATAGCTTCGACCACCAACCAATCAATGTGGCCTCCTGTCCTTTGACCATGCAACTCCGACTGCCCTTCGTACTCGATACACACCTCGACTTATGACTGAGTATATTACACGGAGCTCTACCACTCGGTACTCGGATCTATAGTACTTGAAAAACAAATACTCAGTACTCGGAGCTACAATACTCATAGATAAAGTACTCGGAACTACATTACATTGAACTGTATTACTTTGTATTCAAAGCTATAGTACTCGGAGCTACAGTACTTTGAGTCCAGTCGAAAAAGATCATCGAGTATCATCGATTAGACCACCCGATACAAGGTATAATTCGGCCACTCAAACTAAAAATCCAACAACCGAAACTTTCACAACCGCAAATGTTAATACAACCCAAACGTCAATTATTTATCATCACAAAGTCTACGACCAGTCCACATAGGCTTTTACGACCAGTCCACCTGGTCTAACAATCTCCCCATTGATTAATACATTGACAACACTTCAAAAACTTGAGTTGAATTTTGAAAGAAATGAAACAAATAAAGTTTCAAAGCTGCAAAGTAAGGAGTTTTAACAAATCAGCAGCAGTCGAAACAGCAGCGGCTGAAATAGCAGTCGTAAAGCAAAAACATCAGTCATAAAAAGAATGGTCGAAACAACAAATAAAGCAAAAAACATCAATAAAGCAAAATAATCATAGAGTTCATCCATAACACACAATCACGACCGATAACTCCCCCTCAACACAAGTAGATTGATTTCTCTAATTTCCTCCCCGTTTGACAATGTAATCATCAAGAACTTCATAGATGGAAAAAATCTCAAGAAATGAGAAAGTAGAGTAAAAATCAAGAAACTTTGTAGATTATCCAAGTCACTACCCGTTGATTTCAAAGATTGACCGAGTCATCTTTTTTAGTAGAGCTATCTAGATCATATAAAGTCATATATCATATAGCAATGTCAAAACAAGTCTTCAGAATTATTAAGCAAGTTAAATTACTGACATGCATCTCAACAATGAGCAAACTTATTATAAGGAGCACGTTGAGATATCACAAAGAAAAGTTAAAGCCTGAAAAGTGAGGCAAACTTTAAACCTATTAATCCAACTCAAGTCTTAAGCATGTGGCATGCTTGGAGCATTTTTTTCAATGGTGGCATGCTTGTAGCATACTTCTTTTCAATTGTGGCATGCTTGAAGCATACTTCTTGTCATTGGAGTACATTTTATGCTCTTTTGTTTGTTTGTGTGTGTGTGTGTGTGTATGTATATGTATGGCATGCTTGAAGCATGCATATTTTTCATTTTCTCTTTCTTTTTTTATAACATACCAATCATGCTTGAAGCATACATATTTTTCATTTTCTCTTTCTTTTTTTATAACGTACGAAATTGAGTGAACATAAAAGGATTGCAATAAAAGACATATGAGCCTCAAAGTCAAGATTTAAAATACAAATAATAAGCAAGCTAATATTTTTCAGTTAACATCGTAAAGTCATAATTATAATCATTCTAGTCACAGTCTTTTGCATGTCAGCTTTAGTTCAAATGTAGCAAAGTAATTATAATCAGTCATGATTAAAGCTACACAAGACATGCGTAAATATAATAAAGAGAGCTCTACACCTCAATTGATATTAATGGCTTGGACTTGATGAATTGTTTGACAAGTATAATGAACAAAGATTCTGACAGTTGAAACAATAAGCTCCCCCTCAAAATAATCTCATAGGATGCAACACACTCAACTCACTTCGCAAAATAGCAAACCGTGCATAACCAAGCGGTTTTGTGATAATATCAGTAACTTGAGAATCTGTATCAATAAAATGATAAATAACATCTCTATTTTCCACATGGTCTCTAAGAAAATGATACCGAATATCAATGTGTTTGGTCCGTGAATGTTGCACATGATTTTTAGCAATATAGATAGCACTAGTGTTATAACAGAAAATGGTACATTATCCCATTATAAGTCAAAATCCTTAAGAGTAGCTGTCATCCAAAGCAATTGTGAGCAACAAGAAGTGACAGCTACATATTCAGCCTCAGTAGTAGAAAGAGCAACAGACAATTGTTTCCTACAAGCCCATGAAACAAGAGACATGCCTAAAAAGTGACATGTGCCAGAAGTACTCTTCCTATCCACTTTACAACTCCCAAAATCTGCATCTGAATAAGCTCTAAGGGTAAGGCAAGATGAAGAAGAATATCATAGACCAAATTCTAAAGTTGACTGAAGGTATCTGAAAATGCGCTTAATTGCCTAGTGATCTGAAGCATGTGGGGAAGCTTGAAAGCGAGCACACAGACATACGGCAAAATGAATGTCTGGCCTTGAAGTAGTGAAATACAGTAGTGAACCAATCATGCTTCAACATTTCTTTTGATTAATATGCTCTCCATCTTCGTCAGGGTCTAACACTGCAGTGGATCCCATTGGTGCGGAGATTGGTTTACTTGTCCCCAAGTTGAAACGATGAAGGAGATCCTTAGTGTACTTGGTTTGATGAACAAAAATACCCTACTTTGATTGCTTGGTCTGAAAGTCTAGAAAGAATGTGAGTTCTGCCATCATGCTCATCTCAAATTGACCTAATAGAGAAGAAAACATGGAAAAAAGAGCATGAGAGGAACCACAAAAGATGATATCATCCATATAAATCTAAATGAATAAAAGATCATTGCCATGCTTGAGAGTAAATAATATTTTATCTACCTTGTCCATTTGAAAGTCATTTTTAAGCAAATATGATTTAAGCCTATCATACCATACTCTAGGTGCTTATTTCAAACCATATAAAGCTTTGGAGAGTTTGTAGACATGATCAAAAAATTTAGGATTTTCAAAACAGGATGTTGTCTTACATACACTTCTTCCTTAATATAACCATTAAGAAAAATGCTCTTAACATCCATTTGATACAACCTGAAACCCTTAGATGCAGCAAACGCTAAAATGATTATAATACCTTCTAATCGAGCAATAGGTGCAAAGATTTCACCAAAATCAAGATCTTCTACCTAGGTAAAACCCTGAGCCACAAGTCCAACCTTATTACGAACAACAACACCACCCTCACTTTGTTTATTCTTAAAAATTCATTCGTCTCCAATAACTTTATGCCCATGAGGAGGTGAAACTAAAGACCAGACTATATTATGCTCAAAATTTTCTAATTCCTCATGCATAGCATTAATCCAAGACTCATCAAATAAAGTGTGACTTACATCTTGGGGTTCAAAAGTAGAAACAAAAGTAGCAGGAGCATATGAGGCATCAGAGTTATACCTGTTGTGAAGAACTCTCTCATCTAACTCACCAATCATTTGTTCAGGAGGATGATGTCGTTGATTGTGCAGAGGAGCCTGTGGTGTCGTAGGTGACATAGGTGTAGCAGTAGTGGCCTTTACCTCATCGAAGGTAGGATCAGAGCCACTGTATACCTCTTGCAAAAACTCATCCTTGAGCATTGTCCCCCAAAAGTGACCATCTCATCACCGGTGACACGAGTGAGGGAGGAGAACCATCGTGAGTCTCCGGTCATGTGGTGAAAACACATCACATAGCATTGCACAATATCATAGCATCAATATTTGTATAAGACTCAAACTCATACAAAATCAAAATCACAATTTAACCTTCTCTCGCATAGCTCGACACAATCGGAAGTTCCAGATTTACTACACAGCGGAAGTTCCGATTTCGAACATCCGCGATTTGTCAGAATATCGGAAGTTCCGCGCCAACATCTGCGGTACTTCGATATCCTAACAACCGACTTCCCGATATTTAATTCGATTTGATATCTCGTGAGAACACTTAATGTCGAAATATCGGACACTCCGCTACCCCTTGTGCGGAAGTTCCGATTTCTTGAGAGCAAAACCGGATAAATCGGAAGATCCTATTTCCAACACCGTAGTTGATTAATCGGAACTTCCGCTCCATACACGTGCGGTAGTTCCGATTTCCGACTCACTTTAAACACCCAAACCAAAACCTCAACTCTCAATCTAATCAACACACTTGTCAAATACTCATCACTCAGTGGAGGACCTCTCACATGGTCTCTCACCCATGAAACAAGAGACATGCATAAAAAGTGACATGTGCCAGAAGTACTCTTCCTATCAACTTTACAACCCCCAAAATCCGCATCTGAATAAGCTCTAAGGGTAAGGCAAGATGAAGAAGAATATCATAGACCAAATTCTAAAGTTGACTGAAGGTATCTGAAAATGCGCTTAATTGCCTAGCGATCTGAAGCACGTGGGGAAGCTTGAAAGCGAGCACACAGACATACGGTAAAATAAATGTCTGGCCTTGAAGTAGTGAAATATAGTAGTGAACCAATCATGCTTCTACATTTCTTTTGATTAATATGCTCTCTATCTTCGTCAGGGTCTAACACTGCAGTGGATCCCATTGGTGCGGAGATTGGTTTACTTGTCCCCATGTTGAAACGATGAAGGAGGTCCTTAGTGTACTTGGTTTGATGAACAAAAATACCCTACTTTGATTGCTTGGTCTGAAAGTCTAGAAAGAATGTGAGTTCTCCTATCATGCTCATCTCAAATTCTCTGATAATAGTAACTGAAAAATTGGAAAAAAAAAGAGCATGAGAGGAACCACCAAAGATGATATCATCCATATAAATCTAAATGAATAAAAGATCATTGCCATGCTTGAGAGTTAATAATATTTTATCTACCTTGTCCATTTGAAAGCCATTTTTAAGCAAATATGATTTAAGCCTATCAAACCATACTCTAGGTGCTTATTTCAAACCATATAAAGCTTTGGAGAGTTTGTAGACATGATCAAAAAAAATTAGGATTTTTAAAACAGGAGGTTGTCTTACATACACTTCTTTCTTAATATAACCATTAAGAAAAATACTCTTAACATCTATTTGATACAACCTGAAACCCTCAGATGCAGCAAACGCTAAAATAATTATAATGCCTTCTAATCGAGCAATAGGTGCAAAGATTTCACCAAAATCAAGACCTTCTGCCTAAGTAAAACCCCGAGCCACAAGTCCAACCTTATTTCGAACAACAACACCACCCTCACTTTGTTTATTCTTAAAAATTCATTCGTCTCCAATAACATTATGCCCATGAGGTGAAACTAAAGACCAGACTATATTACGCTCAAAATTTTCTAATTCCTCGTGCATAGCATTAATCCAAGACTCATCAAATAAAGCGTGACTTACATCTTGGGGTTCAAAAGTAGAAACAAAAGTAGCTGGAGCATATGAGGCATCAGAGTTATACCTGTTGTGAAAAACTCTCTCATCTAACTCACCAATCATTTGTTCAGGAGGATGACGTCGTTGAATGTGCAGAGGAGCCTGTGGTGTCGTAGGTGACATAGGTGTAGCAGTAGTGGCCTTTACCTCATCGAAGGTAGGATCGAGCCATCAGATACCTCTTGCAAAAACTCATCCTTGAGCATTGTCCCCAAAAGTGATCATCTCATCACCGTGACACGAGTGATGGAGGAGAACCATCGTGAGTCTCCGGTCATGTGGTGAGAGCAACCAAGTCAATGAACCATATTTTATCCTTCCGCTATGATTTAGCTTATAAAGACGAACAATCGCTTCAGATCTTAGTACTAGAGTTAGACAATAAAGCTTTAGGTAACCAAGATCGAGATACGCGATTTAATAGAAGCAACAACCGCAAAGAAAAATAATTTTGACATTCGGTAATCATGGTCGGACCACGGTTGTCATAGCGGATGGTCGCATGACAAACGCCACTTAACCGCCGCCGATATGACCGCTGTGATGACGTCGATCGCATCTCGGTCCGATCGAGAAACTCCCAAACCCGCAGAAAATTATTTAGAGGGAGCAAAGTGATGATAAGGAGCTTGATCAAACTCCACTCTAGTACGAGCAACCTTCCTTAAGTCGTCTTTCTTTTCTTTGTTTGCTTTGAAAGCAAAATTGAACCAAATGATCATCTCTACCACAATGAGTGCATTTATACTTATCTTGATGAGAAGTTGTATCTATTGTCTTTATATACAAGAAAGCATAGTATGCTCAATAGAAAGGCTATGAAAGAACAAATAAACTCTTCAAATCAAAAGCTTAGATACTCATTGCAACATAATGCTTGACATTCAAAGCTAGAAGCAGCTCTCACTTGCACACAACCAAAATAAAGACCTATTGCAACAACGATCTAAAAGCGCTACTAAAACACTAATAGGACGGCTCCACTAATTGGACTAGAGAGCGAAGACTCTTCAACATTCTCAAGTTACGAATCGTTTGTAGAACACCCACGAGTTGCGAATAAGCCTATTGATTTAAGGAGACTCTGGACGAACATGCTTCTTACCATGAAGCACATGCTCGTGAAGTCGTCATTGTTCTTCTTCTTACTTTAGCATCATCATTGTCATGTTTGTCGTCATCGCAACTCTCATATTCCATATCACTCAAATCCAGATGCTCGATTGCCGAAAGAACCTTTTCAGCAAATTTTTGACGAAAATTGTCACCCTTGAGCTTGGGACACTCCACCTTAATTTGATCTAGCTCGCCACACTCATAACACTTGATCGAACTTGACACGCCACCTCGATTTCTCATCCTCATGTTGTTGAGTGCCCTGTATACCCGTGAGGTTATCAATACCAAATCGTCTTCAGGGAGCTGTTTGATCTGTTTCTCTGAAAAAGAAGACAAAGCAGACACAAGAAAAGAACTCAACAACGCAGCCTGTATGGGGTTAGTCACATGTGCTAAAGATGAAGATTTATCAATCTTAGATGCCTAAGCTTCCATCTTATAGGTTTTCAATCTAGAGAAAAGATCATCCATAGTTAAAGTATCTAGATCGACAGTTTGATTGACAGTTGTGACAACCATCAACCACTCAGAACTAGGGATGGCAATCGGGTGTGGCGAGTACGGGTAATGCTCGCCCATACCCATGCCCGCGACCCCGAATTCCCCCCACGGGCATACCCACGAAGGACGATGGGCGAAAAACCTCGTCCATGCCTGTCACCCGCGGCATGCCCGTTTACCCGCGAATAATGCATCACCGCCCGCGGGCATGCTCGTTACCTGCGAGCAATGCATACATCAAGTTCATCATAATTCACACATCAATGGTGCATCACACATTCAACAACTAATAAAGTTCATCACAATTCACATATCATGTTCGACAAGACAACTAATCAAGTTCAACAAATAAAATAAAAATACAAACTGACATGGTTCCTTACACACGCGGGTATGTTACGGGTAATCAGGCGAAGCGAGTACGGGTGGAGCTTACCCAAGCCCATGCCCGTTTACCCGATGGGCAAGGAATTGTGCCTATTTTCATATCCCTGGGCAAAGAAAGACACCCATACCCACCTCCATTCGGGTATTCACCCACGGGCACAAGGGTAATCGGGCACATTTGCCATGCCAACTCAGAACCTAAAGATCTCAAAATTTTAGTTGCATTGCCATTATCAGTAGGGATAATATTAACACCATTCAAATTACTCAATATTATTTCAAACCACGCAAATAGATCATCAATAGTTTCACCAGGCTTCATAGCAAAATTAGAATATTCTTTTTGAAAGAGGTTTTTACGCACTTTCTTAATCTTAGTGGTTCTTTCATGATAATCACAAATAGTTTTTCATATTAAGTGGACAGAATTAATATGAGCTACACGATCAAATTCTTTGCGAGAAATCCTTTGAAACAACAAGTTACAGCATGAGCATTTAAATCAACATCTATTTTATTTAGATTAGTAACAGGAACAGGAACCTCATAAGGTCTAGAAACCTTATTCCAAACATCACTACCTTGAACCTCAATTTAAGCTTGCATACGACACTTCTTAAAAGCAAAAATCAGTACCATCTAGTATGGGAGGACGATTCACATACTTCTCTAATATCATAGCAACCTTGCTCGGATACCACTTGTAGGATCGGATACGACAATCAGAGGGAGGGGTGAAGGATTGTAGTAGCTTCTTTTCAAATTACTGAAAAAAGATCTGCCCTACATTCAACCGACAACTGAATACTATGTACTCGTACAAGTTACTCTCCTCATCGTAGTGGTAGAAACTGCTGTGATTAGTTCTCCCAGTCAATGCTATTGTTGGCAACCGGGAGAACAGCGCAGTACGTAATCGAATAATATGAAGTCAACCTGGTCGAGAGAGTTACGACCACCTAGTCGAAAGAGTTCGACTATCAGATTTCTTCCACTCTCTACCTCGGGAGATTCACGCACTACAACGAACAAAAGTAGATCCAAAACGATGGACGAGAACAAGTCGAAGACCACTCGGAACAGGAACTAGTCGAAGAATGATCAACACAAGAGTTGGTCGAAGACAGAAGAAAAGACCGAAGACGATGAACTAGAACAAGTTGAACAAAATGCCCAGAAGCACAAACCGCCAGCAATGACTGAAATTCTTTGAAAACGACCTGGTCTACTATTTCTCAATCATGTTCTATGTCTACAAAGTGATCTCACGGCACCCCTCAAACCCTACCAAGAAAGCACCAAAAAGCTCTCTCTTCAGCAAGCCATCGCCGCCAAAAGCCCCAAAAAGCCTCTCACCAGTGCACGTTACTCTTAACCTCTTCGGCCTTTATATGCTAGGGCCCTAAACCGTGTCCTTATCAACACAAACACATAATCCTATCTCTTTCGTGAAACAAGGGAACCGAAACCCTTCAAATCACAGTAATATATCTAAACCTTCCAGTTATGAAACGCCTTCCATAACTCTTCACGCGTTGAAGCCTCCAGGATGGCACCTCATGTAGCTTCGACCACGCATCATGCATTCACCTTTGATCTCCATGTGCCCCAGCATGAACATGACCACCTCGTAACTGACCACCTGAACCTTGGATTTCCCCTCCAAGTTTCGGTCTTCCTCGTCATTGATCATGACCATCTCCACGCTCAACCTGCACATGCAAAGATCAAAGAACATTTTCTTGGTACAAATTCTCCAACTTGACCAATATCAGTTCACACACGCATATCACACTCTCATTTATTAATAAACATGAATCAGATCATCCAGGACCTTAAATTCCAACATTCATAAAAACAACTCATGATCACTCTATAAAACCGGTCTTACCGCTGTGTAAACTCCGGTCATACCGTTGGCCAACCAGACACGAGTACTAATGGTACTCGAAGAAAACAAGACTTGAAGCACTCGAAACCTCCGACTACTTACTATAAGTGTACGACCACTTAACAGGAACCTACGACCACTGCTCGCAAAGCCTACGACTAATTAGCATGGAGCCCACGACTATTGATCACGAAGCCTACGATTACCGACCACGAAGCCCACTACTACCGACCACGAAGCCTACAACTACAATCCATCGACCAGTCACTGTAGCTTAGACCACCGACCGATCACTGTAGCTTAGACCTTCGACCACCATCAGAACTCGACCATCGACGACCATCGTAGCTTCGACCTTCGACCATGCAACTCCAACTACCCTTCGTACTCGATACACACCTCAACTTATGACTGGGTATATTACTCGGAGCTTTACCACTCGATACTCGGATCTACAATACTCAAAAAAACTAGTACTCGATACTCTAAGCTACGAAGATTGAATCAGACATTTGGTATTTAAAGCTATAGTACTCGTAGCTACAGTACTCTGAGTACAGTCGAAAAGGATCATCGAATATCACCGATTAGACCAGCCGATACAAGATATGATCCGACCACTCACACTAAAAATCCAACAACCGAAATTTTCACAACTGCAAATGTCAATACAACCCAAACGTTAATTATTCATCATCACAAAGTTTACGACCAGTACACATGGTCTAACAACTGTGCTTTTGATGAGGATAGGTTACACGATGACAATCTAGGTCAGATGCTACGTGATGCAGAAGGGAATTACAGTGAGACAAAGTTTGGTAAATTCAAGAGATTAATGGAGGACTCGGGGAAACCTTTGTTCCTTAGCTACAAGTCAAAATATACAAGATTGTTATCCGTGCTTGAACTACTGAAATTGAAGGCAAGCAATGGCTGGTCCGACAAGAGTTTCACGGCGTTATTAGGTCTTCTAGCAGACAATATTCCGGAGGGAAACATGTTGCCCAGCACCACTTACCAAGCCAAGAAGGTTCTTTGTCCATTGAAAATGGAAGTAGAAATAATACATATATGTTGGAACGATTGTATCCTCTATCGTAAGAGTATGCAGACATGCATGTATATCCTGTGTGCAAAGCATCCCAAAACAAGCATAAGAATCCTACTAAGGTGAAGCAAGGACCTCCTGCTAAGCAAGGACTGAAAGGAGGAAAGCTTGTTGTGTTGGCATTCGGAGGAAATAGAAATATGCAAAGCTAAGACACTCTACTGATTCTGCCAAGTGGAGAAACTTTGATCGGAGCGTCGAAGAGTTCAGTGCACAACCGAGGAACATAAGGTAAGGGTTTAGTACCAGATGGAATAAATCCTTTCAGTAACATGACCAGCCGACATAGCACCTGGCCTGTGAATCTATGTATGTACAACCTTCCTCCTTGGTTGTGTATGAAGTGGAAATACATTTTGATGTCACTACTTATCCAAGGGTTGAAACAACCTGGAAACGATATTGATGTGTATCTAGCACCATTGCTAGAAGATCTTGTGACACTGTGGAACAAAGGGGTACAAGTATGGGATGCGTAAAAATGAGAGAACTTCACTTTAAGCGCCATATTGTTCTGCACCATCAATGATTTTTCTACCCTTGGAAACCTGTCGTGGTTCAGTACAAAAGAAGCCAAAGCCTGTCTATACTACTTAGATGGTACCGAGAATGTATGGCTGAGCAACTCGTGCAAAAGTATGTACATACATCACCGTACGTTCTTTCTCAGAATTCACCCATACCGCAAGATGAATAAAGAATTCAACGGAAATAAGGAGGACGGTTCAGCTTCAAGGGCTTTTAGAGGGAAAGCGGTCTATGATATGGTCAAGAATATCAATGTTGTGCTTGGAAAGGGATGTAAATTGACGACCCATCAAAAGAACATCTGGAAGAAGCGGTCAATTTTTTTGGACATGCCTTATTGTGAGTACTTAGAAGTTCACCACTACATCAACGTCATGCACGTGGAGAAGAATGTATGTGATAGCTTGATTGGTCTCTTACTGAACAATAGTGGCAAAACAAAGTATGGTATCAATGCACGGTGTGACTTGGTTGATATAAACATAAGGACCAAGCTAGCATCGAAAGAGACTAATAAAGGTCGAACGTACCATCCCCCGACTTGCTACACTCTGTCCAATGCTGAGAGAAATAAACTGTGCCAGAGCTTGCATGGTGTGAAAGTTCCGTTCGGTTACTACGCCAGCATTAAGAAACTTGTTTCTATGGAAGATTTAAAATTAATTGGTATGAACTCTCATGATTGTCATGTGCTGATGACACAAATACTTCCTATTACAATTAGGAGTATCTTGCCGGACAAGTTCCAAGTGGCAATCTTGAGGTTGTGTTATTTCTTTAACTCAATTGCTCAAAAGGTCATCAATTCTAAAGGACTAGATGCTCTGCAGGCCGAGGTGGTGACGACTGATGTAGTTCCCTCCGTTATTTTTCGATATCAACGTTCATCTCATTGTTCACCTTGTGAAAGAGATAAAGATGTTCGGCCCTATGTTCCTACATCATATGTACTCATTCAATGGGTACATGGGAATTCTTAAGTCCTACGTACAGAATCGATCTCGACCGGAGGGCAGCATCATCGAAGGTTATGCAATTGAAGAGGTCATTGAGTTCTGCGTCGACTACCTGACTCAGGTGGAATTGATAGGTGTACCTCTATATAGTCATGAGGGGAGACTGGAGGGTATCAGGACCATCGGAAGGAAAGCAATTACTCCCGATCTGGATATGTACGCTCAATCCTATTTCACAATTTTGCAATACATGACCCAAGTGTCCCCGTACATAGACGAGCACAAAGACATGGTATGCCAACAGAATCTAAACCGGTCGAAGATTTGGATCATGAGAGAGCACAACCGACGGTTCAACGAATGGTTAAAGATGTGATTCACTAGGAGGTCATCAAGTGATAATACACTGCTATGGTTGGCAAAAGGGCCAAAATTTATAATTATGACATGACAAGGATACGACATAAAAGGGTACACATTTTATATGACAGCTCAGGATAGGAAGAACACAGTCCAGAAGAGCGGTGTCCGTATAGATGTGTTTCACGAGCAGCTCAATACCGCCGGGCCACGTGGGTTGAACTCCTATTGTGGGTTCGTAGAGGAGATTTGGGAGCTCAACTACAGCCCTGTTTGGTACAACTCTGGATTCTCATTTTCCAGTTTCTGCTCCTGATTCTCTGAGAATCTGGAGCTGTCTGTTGAAACCGTTTGGCTGGTAGGTTGGCTCCAAAAACCATATGAGGGAGGATTAGAGGCAAATAGACCATGTCACCCCTGGGTGTAATACTTCAATTGTATTTGTGTAACTCAGTGGTATTTGCATGTAAAAACCTTCAACTTCAAAGGGTATTTTTGTTTATGAAGGTTGGATTCTCACGAGAATCTGCTGGGATGCTACTTCTCGTTGCTAGTTCATTTTCGAGATAGCTCATCGCGAGAAGCAGAATTTAGTGGTTTTGGGAATCAGGGTGTTTGGTACGGCTCCACGAGAATCGATTGAGAAGCTGGGAGTGGA